>JAQZBX010000270.1:0-122628 GCA_029593785.1 Cabassous unicinctus
AGTCAGGGTACAAGTAACAGTCCTAGAAGCTAGTCCCCACCAACAGGCTCAATGTGAATGTTCACCCTGGCTCTGTGTCTTTAATATTTTTGTTGGCTGTATGGGCCAACTCATGTGGCCTCACCATGCAGGCCAGGTATGCTCTAACAATACTGAAGTAATCCTAAAATTGTACCCAGGAGTAGGTCAAAGGATCACTGATGTTCCTCAACATGCCACCAAGTATGCCTGAGGACACAAAGCCACCTCACCTATATATCAAATGAGGCCACTGGCACCAATTAATAAATGATCTTTCATCAAGGCATAAACTAAATGGCTTTTTCACACAGCACCAAAGGCCTCACAATTATAATCAAATCAACCCTGCATGGAGAATTTTCCTCTATCCCAGATACTGTACATACTCTTCTATGTACAGACAGGAGCTTAGATTGCAAAGAGGGTCTTTGAAAATAAGCACCCAATTGGCATATAAGTGTCAAAAAAATGTACCTTTCCTGGTGGAAAAATGTGCAGGGGGTCACACCAGAAAGGCCAAAGGCCAAAGCCTTTGCTAGTGTGTCCTAGTTAACCTCCTAAAAGTCATGGAGTTCTGAGATGACAACCATTTTACAAAACATAAAAGGTTATGATGACTAGAGCTGCCCAACAGTATTTAAAATCCTTGGGAAAAATTGCCCATACATTATGGTTTGTTACTGGGGATGGATACTCAACCACGCATTGGCCTCAGCAATCACTGCCTCAGACCACTTCACCCCAGGCCATGACATCATCACCAGAGAGGATTTTGCCTCCAGTTGAATCCACCACAGAAGTTGGAGTATAGGACTTAGAGTGCTGCTTGCAGCCTTGGGACACAAACATGAAATTATGCTTCACAGAGATTGCCATTTACTAGTCCAGAGGGCCCATGCAGTGCCTTAATGCCTGCAAAACTAAAACTGTAAGCCACACTGTATTAGTCAAGGTTCTCTAGGGAACAGTATCAACAGCAGATATCAGTAACTAGTAAGAGATTTTATAAGATTCTTTCACATGACCATGGGGATGCACAAATCCATGATCCTCAGGCAGGCTGCAAACCAGGGGCTCTGATGAATGTCCAATGAAGGTCCTTGATGAGCTTCTGGGATATGTTGGCTGTCCAAAGATGACCTAGGAAATTCTACCTGAATGCTGAAATCACTTCCCCTTTTAAGGCATTCAACTGATTGGATAAATCATCACTCATTGCTGATGGCAATTTCCCTGGTTGATCATCGATGTACTCAGCCAGCTACACAGTAAACTCACTGATGACTAAAGCCCATAAATGTCCTTGTATTACAATTAGCCCAGTCCTTGCTTGACCAAACAACTGGGCATAATTACTTGGCTGAGTTTACACATTAGCCTAACACACCCTCCACAATTCTTAGCTCTTCTGTTAGCTAAGGAAGGGGAGTTTTTTCTATTACCAATATAGCTGGATGCATGTACATTATCAACTTAGGGCATGTCCAATACAATTTACAAAAGATGAAATGATGGATACACATTATTAATATCTCCAATACCTTTCTTAAAATGTATACTTGCTCCCAAACCCTCACTATCTTCAGGCCCACACTGGGCTTTTTTTTTTTTCAAAGATAGCTGGGGAGGCTGGCTCCACCAAGCCTTCAATTACTAGTTATAAATTTTAATTATGAATATGGTGCTTTTATTTAGGCTGATTATTTAAATCATAATGAACAACTTAAATATATCCTTAACTCTTTCAACTATTCAGTCCACAGCCAACTTAAAAATGATGCTGAGGCTTTAGGATGGATTATAATGGCATAAAAGAAATTTTATATGGTGCCTCATCATCCTGCCTATCCTAGTCATAACTTGACCTTCTAAGCAATCACCCCAGTTATCCTTGATGTGGGTTGTACCTCTCTGTGTTTTGGGATGATAAGGGCTGCTGCTAGTTTCTTTGGGAGGCTCCTGCCACTTATCCTAAAGGCATTTTGCTACTTCTACTCTTCCATGGTGCTTAAAGTACCAGCATGGCAGGTACTTTCATATGGTTTGGATGATAAGCAGCTGCCTCAATTTCTCCAAACAGCCCTTGCTGCTTCTGTCTTCATGCATTATAGTTTGAAACAACAAATTCCCCATATTTGCAGGAAAATCCTATACCCCATTCTGGATCAAAATAAATGGAAAATTGCAGGAACCACATGTGCTTCCCTCCCCACTTCCTCCATGGAATCTCACAGGAGACCAGGTTAGGTAAGTCAGAGACCCTCCACTGTCCCTCATTCCCCACTATAATCCACCATGCTCTTTGAGCTAATAAAGGTGTCATTTCATGAATTTTTCATTGGTTGGCTATATATGTATGTGCCTCATCACCAAAAGCACCTTCACATAACACCTGAAACACTAGTACACATATGTAGAACCCTTCATCCAAAAACACCAGAGTAATCATTCTTTTCAAGCATAAAAAATCACCTTTAGGATAGACTATATAGGTCACAGAACAAATAACAATAAATTTAAAATGATTGAAATCATACAAACCATCTTCTAAAATCCCAATTGAATGAAATTAGACATCAATGACATAGGGATAACTAGAAAATACACAAATATGTGGAGATTAAACAATATACTCCATTGCAACTGATTTGTTCAAAGAAGAGATCACAAGTTAACTTAGTCAAAATGTTGAGATGAATGAAATTGGCCTATAATATGCCAAAATTTATGGCATGCAGCATGTACTGTGCTCATAAGAAAACATATAATTTTAAATGCTTACATAAAAATAGAAGGAATTCTAAAATGAGTAAACTAACTTCACATGTTGAAATAGAACAAAAGAAGGAAACCAAACACAAATTGAGGTGAACAAAGGAAATATTAAAGAACAGTGTATTGATATATGAAGGAGAAGATAGAAAAACAACATAGAAAATCAACAAAAACTAAAAGTTGTTTCTTTGAATGGATCATTAAAATTCACAAATATTAAGATAGACTGAAAAAGAAAAAATGATAAAGGATGCAAATAATAAAAACCAGAAATGAAAAGTGGACTCTTACTTCAGACTTTACAGAAATAAAAAAGATTATAAAAGGAAAATCCTTTTTGCACAGTGTATTAGTCAGGGTTGCCTAGGGAAACAGAACCTACAGGAGATATCTTTAAATAGTATGAAATTTTATAATATTGTCTCATGCAACCATGGTGATGCACAAGTCCAAATTTCACAGGGAAGGTTGCAAGCCAGGGACTCCCATAAAGGTCCTCAATGAGTTCCACAGAAGACACTGGCTATCTGAAGTAGAGATTGGAATTTTATCTCTGACTCCTGAAATCTCTTCTCCTTTTAAGGCCTTCAGCTGATTGGATAAGACATCACTCATTGCTGACAGCAATCTCCTTAGTTGACTGTAGACGTAATCACCTATTCATGCAATCACTTCACTGATGACTAAAGTTCATGTAATGTCCTTGTATTAGAACTAGCCCAGTGCTTGCTTGGTGAAACAAGTGGGCACCATTACCTGGTTGAGTTGACACATTAGCCTAATTATAACACACACCATCAAATTAGACAACCTATATTAAATGGATAAATTACTAGAAACACAAACTACATACTCTGACTGAAAATATAGAAGATCTCCATAGAACAATAGCATAGTGATTGAAGCATTAATCAACAGCTCCCAACAAAAAAAGTACAAGACCTGATGGATTAACTGTTGAATTTTACAAAACCGTCAAAGCAGAATTGTTGCCAATAATTCTCAAAATCTTTCCCAAAATTGAAGAGGAGCAAAAAAAAAAAAAAATCCAAATTCATTCTACGAGGTCAGCATCACCCTAAAACCAAAGCCAGATGGAGATATCACAGAAAAAATTACAGACCAATATTCCTTGGGAATTTAGATGCAAAGATCCTCAAAATAAGACTGCCAGTTGAATCAAATTGCTCATCAAAAGAATTATACAACTGATCAAGTGAGATGTATCCCAGGAATGCAAAGGTGGTTCAACAGAAGGAAATTAATTATTCCACATTAACCATATGAAATAATAATAAAAAAGATGATTGCAATTTATGCAGAAAAGGCCTTTGACAAAATCAAAGTGCCCTTTCTTTATAAAAACCACTCATAAAACTAGGAATAGAAAGGCATTTTCTTAGCATGACAAAAATCATATATGAAAAACTCAGAGCTAACATGATTCACAAAGGTGAAGGAATGATAGCATTCTTCCCTAGATCAAGCATAAAAAAAAATGCACACTACCACCATTGTTATTCAACATTTTGCCAAATATGCTAGTCAGAGCAATTAGGAGGGAAAGTGAAATAAAAAAAAAAAAACTGTACAAATTGGAAAAAGGAGCACAACTGTCTCTATTTACAGATGACATGATTCTATGTGTAAAAAATACCAAATAATCTGTAAGAAAGCTACTATAGCTCATAAACAAATTCAGCAAAATAGCAGAGTATAAGATCAAAATGTAAAAATTATCATATTTCTATATACCATTAATGAACTATATGAAAATCAAATCAAGAAGAATATCCCATTTAAAAACAGTTGAAAGGAATAAATATATCCAAGGATGAAAAGAAATTTTCTATAGAAAAATACAGAACATTACTGAAAGAAACTAATTAAGACCAAACTAAATGAAAAGATATTCTGTGTTCATATATTAGAAGACTTAATATCCCTTGAATATCAATACTACCCAAAGCAATTTACAAATTTAATGCAATACCAATCAAATTCCAATAGTACACATTGCAGAAATAAACAGAAAAGCTAATTTTAAAATTTATATTGAAGTGTAAGGAACACCAAATACCAAAACCATCTTGAAAAAGATCAAGGTTGGAGGATTCACACTTCCCAAATTCAAAATTTATTACGAAGCTGCAGTAATCAAAACTGTGTGGTTCTAGCAAAAGGACAAACACATAGACTAATAGAATAGACTTGAAAGTGCAGAAATAAACTCATATGTCTACAGCCATTTGATTTTTGACATGGGAGCCAAGTTCACTCAATGTGTAAAGAACAGTCTCTTCAACAAATAGTGCTCAGAAAACAGGATATCCCCCCCAAAATGAAGGAACATGGAACCCTACCTCACACCATTAAAAAAATTCATTCAAAATAGATCAAAACCTGAAATAAAGCACAAAAACTTTACAACACTTAGATGAAAAGATGCAGAAATATCTCCATGACCTTATATTGGGCAATGGATTCTTAATGTAACAAAAGCAAGCGCAATAATGAAAAATAAAAGAAAAACTGCACTTAAGAAAATAAAAAAGGTTTGTGTATTTAAGTACATTATCATGAAAGTGAAAACAGAATCAAAAGAATGGGAGAAAATATTTGGCAACCATCTATCTCATAAGGGTTTAACATCCAGAATATATAATTAACACATACTAATCAACACAAAAGGCAAACAACTGAATTTTAAATGAGTATGATAAAAGAAATATACAAATGACCAATAAATACAACACCATTAGCCATCAGGAGGATGTAGATTAAAATGATTGGGAAGGGTGAGTGGAAGGTCCAGGATCCTGGGGGTGGGGGTTGCGAGGGGAACCGGGTGAACACGGGATTTGTGGGTATGGGATTGAAAGTGCAAAGGTGGGAATGCTCTTGTGGTGGTATGACAAGGAAGTGTCACTGGTTTGGGGTGTTGGTTGAGGGGGCATTCATGGTGGGGTGCACCTGGAGCAGGCTTCTAGGGAGTGTGTGAGTGTTCATTCTGTCATGATGTGTTGTATCAGTGGGTGGAGACCCACATTGTGGGCGGGAAGGAGATGGATTCCTATGTTTCGGAGGACCAATTTGTTCAGAAGTGGACAGGAGGGGGTCTCATGGGGACAGGGGTGGTTCCTGATGGGGAGGACAGACCAGTGTGTCAAGACCTCTTCTTATGTGTAGCTATGAATCTTGTCATCCAACGAGTCAAGCCAGGGCCCCAGGGGGATGGGGTGGGAAGAGTTTAATGGATCCAGCAGGGCATATTTAGTGGTCAGTGGAAATGTTCTT
This sequence comes from Cabassous unicinctus, assembly GCA_029593785.1. Lineage (NCBI taxonomy): Eukaryota > Metazoa > Chordata > Mammalia > Cingulata > Chlamyphoridae > Cabassous > Cabassous unicinctus. The sequence goes on from JAQZBX010000270.1 coordinate 6,094, forward strand.
CATTACCATACAGGGATGGACACAGGATATGGTAAATATTAAAATTTATAAAAGTATACAGTCTAAAATGTAGGCCATGGTGTAAACCATTAACAATGTTTAGTAGCTATGTTTCACTATTTGTATATCAGATATAACAATGCTACCATCAACATACAAAAAGGTATTAATATTGGGGGGGAGGAAAGGGGGAGGATGTTAGGTATATGAGAGTCTTCTGTATTCTGTGTGTGAATTTGCTGTGACCTAAAACTACTCTGAAAACAAATGAAAAATAGTGAGACACTGGGGAATGAGAGGGGGAAGATGCCATTGTACAGACTGGACACCAGTTACTGCAGTGATGAAAGACAAAATGTCAAAAACAATTTTTTTTTGCATTTTTCATTTTTTAAATATCCCAATATTTTAATTTACTTTAATTTTACTTTTAGTTTTTAAAAACATTTTCATGTATTTTATCTTCTATATTTAAACTTATTATTACTATTTCATTTTCCTATTAAATGTATTTAGCTATTGTAAAGACTTCATCTTTGAAGAATTTTTGGATCACAGAAGGATTGCAACTTGGGGTGGGGGAGGATCATTGGTGTGGGGTGTCAGGGATGGGGGATGCATGGTAGGATGTTCACCTGACCTTAAATATAAGGTATATAAAAATGTTCAAAGGTTCACAGGGCATTGTCACAGTGGGTGGAGAATCACTCAATAAGTGAGAGAGTACTGAATTCCCATCCTGGAGAGCTCTGCCACATTGTCTAAGGGAGCAGCAATGGCCCCTGCACTGGCAAAAGGGAATGATCCACTGATGGGCCCTTGATGTTGATGACTAGCATTAAGAGTCTTTGCTCTTGAAATTGAGGCTTAGCCTACTGTTACGGGGTGCCTGAGGGTTGCCTTCTGGGAGCCTCCTTGTTGCTTAAATGTGGCCTATCTCTAAGCCAAGTTCAGCATGTGAATGCATTACCTTCCAGCCAACATGGGACATGATGCCCAGGAATGAACCTCCCTGGCACTGAGAGATTGCTACCAAGTGCCAACTGGCAATGCAACTGGAAAAAGACCTTGAATTGAAGGAGGAATAGTTAAAGACAACTGAGTTTATATGGCTAAAAGTCTTCAAAATGAGTCGGTAGCCCATCCTAGAGGCAACGCTTATGCACATCTCAGTAGGATCTCACAGAATTCCAAAGTGGATGTTACCCCAAATAGTGGGGTTCCTGAGGGCTCTGGAGAAACCCAGTCCTATGTCAGGGCAGATAGCTCCAGAGTTTGTTGCCTTGCCAGTGGGCCCTACTTGGGAGTTTGTGTTTCTGAGAGTGACAGAGTTAGACTCAACAATGTCTTCCCTGCACATGGCTCATCTGTCCCTTCTATTCAAACCTATATTTGGTGCTGGAGTTTGTAGGTGTATATCCAGAGACTTGAGTCTTTGGGCTGTCTATGTGCCAGCTGGGCCCAGAACCTCAGTGGAGTAGCAACTCCTATTCTACAGCACATTAGGCTCACCAAGGACAAGTGGTGGGGAGATGATGATGGACAATGGCAATCCCAGGGAATGGAGAGAGTCTGCAGCTGCAGGCAGGATAGTCCCATCCATCTTCCCTAAGTGATATAGGCCCCATCTTAATTGGAGGTTCAGTGAACATCACCATCCCAGATTCCTCAGGATGGGGGGAAGAGCTATGGAATAGAGTGGACTTGCTGGTATTCTACTATAAATATATTGTGATTCAAGCAATGGAAGAACTTGCAACATTGATGTAGAGCCAGTGGCCACTGGAGGCTCTGGGGGCAGGGAGAGGGAAAAGCAGTTGTAATACAAGGGCTTTTTCAGAGCTTGGGAATTATCCTGTGACATTGCAATGGCAGATATAGGCCATTTTATATCATCATATAGCATGCAGAACTGTGTGGGAGACAGTGTGGTCTACAATGTGAACTGTGGTCCATGCTTAATGGCTAAGCCCCAGGATGTGTTTATCAATTGCAATTAATATGCCACACTAATGAAGGATGTTTATGGGGAGGTTCTGAGATTTATGAGAGATGGGGCTTTTGGGAATCCCTATATTTTTTGCATAATATTTATGTAATCTAAGTATCTTTTTAAAAAAATTTAAAAAAATTTAAAAAACCACATTGAGATACCACTTCACACACACTAGAAAAACTATTGTTAAAACAACAAAAGCTTTATATCAATGTCAAATTTTTAACTTACAATCTGTATCCAGATAGTTACTTAAGTGATTATCTTAGTTCTTAGGAAATGTTTTGGGAATTATGTGGAGAAATAGAGACCATTCTACATTATTCTTGAGGATGTAAAATAGTGCAGCTTCCATGGAAAAGTTTTCTTTCCTCAAAAAGTTAAATATCAAATAATCATATGACCAATTAATCAAAAATCTAAGTACAATCCAAACCCCCCACAAAAAAAACCCCAAAAAAACCAAATGCATGAACTCAGATAGATATTTGTACACCAACATTGATAGAAACATTATTCAAAATAGCCAAAAGGTGGGCATAACCCAAATGTCTATATGAACTGAAAAGCAAATGTAGTATATTGTACAATGGAATATTATCCAGCCTAATGAAGTTTTGGTGCATGATACTACATGTATTAACTTTGAAGACTTCATGTCAAATAAAATAAGTCTGACAGAAAGGGACAGATATTTTCTGATTGTGCTTATATGTAATAGCTAGAATATGCAAAGTCATAGTGACAGAAAACAGAGTATAGCTTGTGAGGGGTCAGTGAGAGGGAAAATTAGAAATTAATGCTCAATAGATGCAGAGTTTCTTTTTCAGGTCATTGGAAAGTCCTGGTAATGGCTGAAAGTGAGATTAGCACAACATTGTGAATATGATTAATCCCACAAAATGGTGTGCTTGGGAGTGGTTGAGATCAGAAAGTTTATATTTAATGTTTCCACACCAAAAAAAGAATAGCTAAAGAAATAATGACAACTATATGCAATACATGATCCTGCATTATATCTTATAATGAAGGAGCAAAGACTCATAAGCACATTAATGGGACATATGAAAAATTGGAGTAAGGTCTGTAGACTTTATATCACTGTCAAATTCTTTAACTTGCTAACTCTATCCAGTTAGTTGTTTAAGTGAATATCCTGGATCTTTGGAAATGCGTATGAAAGTATTATGTGTTCAAGGAGATTAATGTACGCAATCTATTCTCAAATATTTAGAAGATAGATAATGAGAAAGAGAGGAGAGAATGATGAAGCAAATTTTTCAATATGTTAAAATTGGTGAATGTGAGTGTCTGGGATGGTGTGTTTGAGTTCTCTGTATAAATTTTGTTTTATTTATACAACTTTGTTCTACCTTTGAATTTATTTCAAAATAAAAGGTATATGAATAATAAGAATGGTACACCAGTAAAATATTTTGAAAATTCATAGGGTGCATGGTGCATCAGTATAATATTGGGAATCATCAGACAAGGATGGTGGAAATAGTGAAATATTCTGAAAGTCCCTATAAGGAATTGGGACTTTGTAAAATGTGTTGGAACTTTCATTAAGGATTAAGGGATATGATATAATATGGAAACATTCCTGATGAGGAATGTGGATGATGGTAAAATATTGGAAAACTGTTCAGGAATGGTTTCAATCCCACAATGTGAGATAATTGTGATGAGGATTTGAGATATTAGAATAATACTATTAACGATCTTATAAGGAATGGGGGTACTTTATATTATTACTATTTTTTTACATTTTGAAATATTATTATTTTTACATTAGAAACATTACAGGATTACAGATAATTCATGGAAAAGTACAATGTTCACATGTACTCTGCTATTGTTGATACTTTGTATTTGTGTGGTACTTTATATATATATATGATGCTTAGATTACATCAATTTTATATAAAAATTACAGGGATTCCAATTTTTCCCACCTCCTACACCTCCCATAACATCCCACATAAACATCTTTCATTAGTGTAGCACATCACCTGCAATGGATATACACATCCTGGGGCTTCTCTACTAAGCATGGACCATAGTTCACATTGTAGACCACACTCTCTCCCACACAGTTTTGCATGGTATATGCAGATGGAAAATGGCCTATATCTGTCGTTGTAATGTCACTCAGGATAATTCCCAAGACCTGAAAAAGCCCCTGTATTACAACTGCTTTTCCCTTCCCTGCCCCAAAAGCATCCAGTGGTGACTGGCTCCACCTCACTATTATAATATCTTCCATTGCTTGAATCACAATATGTCTACAACAGAATACCTTTAAGTCTACTCTAGTCCATAGCTCCTCCCCCAATCCTGAGGGGTTTGGGACGGTGATGTCCACTCCACCTCCAAGTGAGAGGGGGATCATATCCCATGGATATGATGGATGGGATTATCCTGCCTGCAGCTACAGGCTCTCTCCATTCCCTGGGATGGCCGTTGTCCATCATCGTCTCCTCACCAGGTGATTTGGGTGAATCCATTGAGCTGTAGATTAGGAGTTGCAGCTCCACTGAGAATCCAGGCACAGCTGGCACATGGGCAGGACAAAAGCTCCAGTCTCTGGAAGTACACCTACAAACTCCAGCATCACATATAGGTTTGAACAGAAGGGACTGATGGACCATTTGCAGGGAGGGCTTATTTGAGTCCAACTCTGTCACTCTCAGGAGCACAGATTCTAAAGTAGAGCCCACTGATAGGGCATCAATCTCTGTAGCTATCTCCCCCCTTATAGGACCTGGGTGTCTCCAGAGCCCTCAGGAGCCCCCTGTGTGGGGTGATATCCACTTTGGTGTTCTATGAGATCCTACTGAGGTGTGCATAAGCGTTACCTCTGGGATGACCTCCCGAATCTCTTTGAAATCTCTCAGACACATGAACTCATTTGTCTTTACCTTTTCCCCCTTTTATTCAAGGTCTTTTTCCAGTCATATTGCCAGTTGGCACTTGGTATTAATCCCTCGTTGCCACGGAGGCTCATTCCCGGGGTCATGTCCCATGCTGGGGGGAAGGTAATGCATTCATATGCTGAGTTTGGCTTAGAGAGAGGCCACATTTGAGCAACAAGGAAGCTCTCAGGTGACAACCCCAGACACCCCATAATAGTAGGCCAAGTTTCAATTACTAGAGCAAAGACTCATAAGGCTAGTCATCAATAACAAGAATCCATCAGTGGACCATCCTCCTTTGCCAGACACTGCCACTGCACTTGGGGGACTGTTGCTGCTCTCTTGGAAATGTGGCAGAGCTCTCCAGGCTGGAAATTCATTATTCCCTCATTTATTGAGTGATTGACTACCCACTGTAACCATGCTGCACCCCTTGATCATTTAAACATTTTTCTATATCTTTCATGTATATTCAGTTGAAATTCCTCCCATGAAACTCCCATCCTGACAGCCCCCACCAATGATCCTCTACTGCCCCCGTTGTAACCTTTCTGTGATCTAAACCTTCCTTGAAGATGAAGCCCATATAATAGTCAAATACAAATAATAGGAAAATGAACTAATAATGATAAGCTTAAATGCAAGAGATAAAATACACGGAAACTAAGAAAAAGAAACTTAAAATTAAAATAAAATTAGAGGATTGGGACATTCAAAAAATGGGAAAAACAAAAAAATTAAAAAATAAATAAAAATAAATGAAAAAATTTATTATTATTTTTTCCTTTTATCACTGCATTATTGGGTGTCCAGTCTGTACTGTGACATCTTCCCCCTCTCACTCCCCAGTGTCTCCCAAATTTTCATTTAGTTTTCAAAGAAGTTTTAGGTCAGAGCAAAGTAACACAGAATATTAGAGACTCTCATATACCCAACATCCTTCTCCTTTCCTCACCCCATCTTAAAACTTTTTTTTTTCTGGATGGTAGCATTGTTATAACTGTTATGTAGATAGTGAAACATAGCTACTAAACATTGCCAATGGTTTACAGTATAGTTTACAATTTAGATGGTAGAGCTTAATAATTTTTGATGATATTTACTATGTCCTGTGTCCATTACTGTAAGGTAATGAAAAGCATTTCCCCTGACCACTAAATACCCTTGTTTGATATTTTCTCTTCCTTCCTCCCCATAGCTCTGGGGCACATAACACTCCCCTGTCTTGATTTGTTGGATGACAAGATTCATAGTTACATGCAACAAGAGATATTGACAAGATGATTATCCTCCTCTATTAGGCACATAGTACCCCTCCCATCTCTCCCCCCAGTATCCTGGGTATTCTAACCCACCCTTCCTAATCTACCCATCTGTCGAACCTGCTCCACCAAACACAGTAATATCTCTACTCACCTTTCCTATCCTTCAATATGCAGCTATACTCTATCACTTGACCATAGATTATGAGCATATGGGTGATAGCTCACAACCTTCACTTCTCTTTCTCTCCCTTGTTAACCTATCTTTCAGACAATGGTTCTCAGGGACTGCTTACATTCCTCAATTCAATTCAGCGAGGTCATATAATGTTCATTCTTCAATGCCTGACTTGCTTCACTCAACATAAGGTCTTCAAGATTCATCCATTTTATTCCGTGTATTAGCACTTTATTCCTTCTTATAGCTGAATAATATTCCATTGCTTGTATGAACCACATTTTGTTTATCCATTCATCTGTTGATGGGCATCAGGGCTGATTCCAACTTTTGGCAATAGTGAACAATGACACTGTGAACAGTGGTATGCATATATCTGTTCGTGTCTTTGCTTTCAGTTCTTCTGGGTATATACCCAACAGTGGAATCACTGGATCATACGGAAGATCTATTGTTAGCTTTCTGAGGAACTGCCAAACAGTCCTTCACAGCGGCTGGACCATTCCACAATCCAACCAGCAGTGGATGAGCGTTCCTATTCCTCCACATCCTCTCCAACAGTTATAGTCTGCTGTTTTTTTTTAGCTGCCATTCTGATGGGTGTAAGATGGTATTTCATTGTAGTTTTGATTTACATTTCCCTAATAGCTAGCTATGTTGAGCATTTTTTCATGTATTTTTTAGCCATTTGTGTTTCCTCCTTGGAGAAGGGTCTTTTCAGGTCACTTGCCCATTTTTTAAATGGGTTGTTTGTCTATTTATTTTCAAGGTGTAGGGTTTCTTTATATATACAGGATATTAAGCTCCTATCAGATATATGGTTGCCAAATATTTTCTCCCATTGGGTACGCTGCTTTTTGTTTTCTTGAGAATGTCCTTTGAGGTGCAGAAGTTTTTTTTTAATTTTGAGGAGATCCCATTTATTTTTTCTCTTGCTGCTCGTGCTTTGGGTGTGAAGTTCATGAAACCATTTCCTATTTCAATTTCCTGTAGATGCTTCCCTAAATTATCTTCCAAGGTCTTTATGGTTTTGGCTCTTATATTTAGATCTTTGATCCATGTTGAGTTGATTTTTGTATAAGGTGTGAGATGGTATTCCTCTCTCATTCTTTTGGATATGGATATCCAGTTCTCTAAGCACCATTTGTTAAAGTGACCATTCTCTCCCATCAGAGTTGGCTTGGTGGCCTTGTCGAATATCAGATGACTGAATATGCAAGGATCTATATCAGAACTCTCAATTGAGTTCCATTGGTCAGTATGTCCCTCCTGGTGCCAAAACCATGCAGTATTGAGCACTGTAGCTTTGTAGTATGTCTTAAAGTCAGGTAATGTGATACCTCCAACTTAACTTTTCTTTTTCAATATGTCTTTGGCAATTTGGGGCCTCTTACCTTTCCAAATATATTTTGTAGTTATTTTTTCCAGTTCCTTAAAAAATACAGTGTTGATTTTTATTGGGATTGCATTTAATCTTTAGATTAGTTTAGGTAGGATAGACATCTTGATGATGTTTAGTCTTCCTATCTATGAACAGGGAATATTCTTCCATTTATTTAAGTCTTCTATGATTTCCTTTAACAGTGTTGTGTAGTTTTCTGTATATCATTCCTTTACATCTTTACTTAAATTTATTCCTAGGTATTTGAATCTTTTAGTTACTATTGCAAATGGTATTTTTTTCTTGATTTCTTCCTCAGATTGCTCATTATTAGTGTACAGAAATGCCAGTGATTTTTAAGAATTGATTTTATAGCCTGCAACATTACTGAACTCCCTTTAAGTTCTAGAAGCTTTGTTGCAGACTTCTCAGGGCTTTCTACGTATAGGATCATGTCTTCTGCAAATAATGAAATTTTTACATTTTCTTTTCCAATCTGGATGTGTTTTATACCTTTTTCTTGCCTCAGTGTTCAAGCAAGTACTTCTAAGACAACGTTAAATAGGAGTGGTTTTAGTGGGCATCCTTGTCTTGTTCCTGATCTCAGAGGGAAGTCTTTTAGGATTTCACCATTGAAGATGATGTTAGCTTTGGGTTTTTCATATATACCCTTTATCATATTCAGAAAGTTTCCTTCTATTACTATTTTTTAATCAGGAAACTGTGCTGTATTTTGTCGAATGCTTTTTCTGCATCTATAGAGATGATCATGTGATTTTTTCTTTCAGTCTTTTTATGTGGTGTATTACATTGATTGATTTTCTTCTATTGAACCATCCTTGCATATCCCAGATGAAACCCACTTGGTCATGGTGTATAATCCTTTTGATATGTTGTTGAATGCAATTAGCAAGTATTTTGTTGAAGATTTTAGCATCTGGTTCATTAGAGAAATTGGTCTGTAATTTTCCTTTCTTGTGCTATCTTTGTTTGGTTTTGGTATTAGGGTAATGTTGGCATCGTAGTATGAATTAGGCAATATTCTGTCTACTTCTATTTTTTGGAAAAGCTTAAGCAGAATTGGTGTTAGTTCTTTCCAGAATATTTGGTAGAATTCAGGTGTGAAGCCATCTGTTCCTCGCGTCTTCTTAGTTGGGAGGTTTTTGATGACTGAGTCTATCTCTTTACCTGTAATTGGACTGTTGATTTCATCAATTTCTTCTTTCATCAATGTAGGCTGCTTGTGAGTTTCTATAAACTTGTCCATTTCCTCTAAATTTTCATTCTTGTTGGCATATAATTTTTCAAAATATCCTCTTATGATACTCTTTATTTCTGTGGTCAGTAATGATAGCCCCTTGCTCATTCCTTATTTTGTGTAATTGCATCTGTTCTCTCCTTTTCTTTGTAGTCTGGATAAGGGTTTTTCAATTTTATTGATCTTCTCGAAGAATCAGCTTTTGGTTTTGTTTATTTTTTCTAGTGTTTCTTATTCTCTATTTCATTTAGTTCTGCTCTAATCTTTGTTATTTCCTTCTTTCTACTTCCTTTATGTTTAGTTTTTTTCCAAATTCCTCCAAGTTAGCAATTAGGTCTTCAATTTTAGCTCTTTCTTCTTTTTTAATACATGTATTTATGGCTGTTAACTTCCCCCTCAGGACAGCTTTTCCTGCATCACATAGGTTTTGATATATTGTGTTGTCATTTTCAGTAGTTTCAAGGTAGTTACTGATTTCTTTTGAGATTTCCTCCTTAACCCACTCTTTGTCTAATAATGTGTTGTTTAACTTCCATATCTTTGTGCCTAATCAGTTTCTCCGGCCCTTAGTGATTTCCAATTTCATTCCATTTTGGTCCGAGAAATTACTTTGTATAATCGCAATCTTTTTTAATTCATTGAGGGTTAATCTGTGGCCTAGCATGTGGTCTATGTTGGAGTATGATCCATGTGCACTCAAGAAGAATGTAAATCCTGCTGTATTTTGGTGTATTGTTTTGTATATATCTATTAACTCCAGGTCCTCTAATGTATTGTTCAGAGTGTTTGCTTCTTTATTGATTCTCTGTCTAGATGTTCTGTCTAATGATGATAATGGTGTATTAAAGTCCCCCACTATATAATTGTAGAGGAATTTATTTCTCCACTTAGTTTTTCCAGAGTTTGCCTCATGTATTTTGAGGCACTCTGATTAGGTGCATAAATGTTTATGATTGTTCTCTCTTCTTAAGAGATTACTCCTTTTACTAATATATAGTATCCATCTTTGTCTCTTACAATAGTTTTGGATTTAAAGTCTATTTTGTCTGATATTAAGATAGGTACTCCTGCCCTTTTTTGGCTATTGTTAGCTTGTAAAATTGTATTCCAGCCATTCACTTTCAGCATCCTTGAATCCTTGGGTCGAAGGTGGGTTTCTTGTAGACAGCATATAGATGGATCATATCTCCTTATCCATTTCACCAATCTGAGTCTCTTGAGTGGTGAATTTAATACATTAACATTCAGTGTTATTACTCGCAATGAATTTCTTACTTTAGCCATATTTTCTTTAGGTTAATGTATGTCATATGTTGTTTTGTTTCTGTTTTTGTCTTTTTAGTTGTTTTTAAACTCTCCTCCAACTCTCTCTCCCTTGTTTTTCCCTTTCAACTTGTAGAACTTCCTTTCATATTTCTTGAAGTGCAGGTTTCTTATTGGCTTACTCTCTTAATTTCTATTTATCTGTGAGTATTTTGAACTCTCCATCATTTTTGAATGCCAGTTTTGCTGGATAGAGAATTCATGGCTGGAAGTTTTATTCTTTTAATACGTTGACTATGTCATGCCACTGTCTTCTTGGCTTCATTGTTTCAGATGAGAAATGAGCACTTAATCTTATTGTGCTTCCCTGTATGTGATGGTTCTCTTTTCTCTTGCTGTCTTGAGTATTTTCTCTTTGTCTTGAGCATTGTACAAATTGACAAGTATATTTCTTGGAGTTGGCCTGTTGGGATTTATACTGTTTGGGTTGCACTCTCCTTCCTGGATCTGCAAATCCATCTCTCTCAATAGGGTTGGGAAATTTTCAACCATTATTTCCTTCAACACTCCTTCTGTTCCCTCTCCCTTCTCTTCTCCTTCTGGGATGCCCACAATGTGTATGTTTGTGTGTTTTGTGTTGTCCATTAAATCCCTGAGTCCCTGCTGGATTTTTTTCTCTCTTTATGTCTATCTGTTCTACTAACTGTTTGATTTCAGATGTATTGTCTTCCACATCACCAATTCTTTCTTCTGGCTGTTCAAATCTTCTGTTATGTGAATGCAGCATCTTTATGATTTCTTGGATTGTGCCAATGATCACCATCTTATCCGGTATCTTTTTATGTATGCTTTCAATTTCTTCAGTATGTTCTCCCAGTGTCTTCTTAATATCCTTAATCTCTTTCTTCACTTCATTAAGTTGGTCCATGATATATTTTTGGAAAGCTTTGATTAGTTGTTTGATTTTCTGCATCTCTTCCTTGTTTTTAGTTTGTTCATTTGACTGGTCCATGTCTTCCTGTTTCTCAGTGTGGTTTGTAATTTTTTGTTGCCCTCTAGTCATTCATTTTATCTTCATGGGTTTATTTGGTTGATTAGCTTCTCTGTCTGCTCTAGAGTTTTATTTAGGTGGTGGTTCTGTGTGTGTGTTAAATTTTCTCTTTGACACTTTTTCCTCTTATTTTACTTCCTTGCTTCTTTCTATGTTCCCTTGAAGGCACAAGACTAGGTCCAGAGGGATCTAAAGATGTGAGAAAAGAAGGATAATAGTAATATTGATAAGAGTTAGAAGAAGGGCTGTATAAGACTTAGCAAAACGAATATTTAGCTCATGTAGGCAGTGTAGAGTAATAGGAAAAAAAGTGGAGTACCTACAATGGACTCGGAAACCAAATAGAGGAATACATATACAATGATTTAGATGGCTAGAATGAAGAGGAGGGAGAGAAAGAGTAAAGAAAGTGCTGAAAGGAAAAAGTTAATATTAATAAAAAAGGAAGAAAACAGAATATATAGAATAGAAATTGACACCCTTAAGTTGTGGGGTAATAATAAAGTTGGTATGTAAGAACCACAACAGAAAGCAGAAGGCAGAAAGATGAAGGAAGGAAAGAGATAACTTGGGGTACAAAATCAATATAGACAGAGAATGGGAAATCACTGAATAAGAAGCACAGCAAAGAAGAGACAAGCTAGCAGCACATAATTTAAAAAAAAGAAAGAAAGAAAAAAGAAGGGGAGCAGGAAAGCAGAAAGAAAAGCAAGAGCCAACAAATAAACAAAGAAAAACCAGACAATCACACCAGCAAGCAATCAAACAAAGCTAAGGAAGAAGAGTGTTCCTTCTTGTGCCCTTGTGGAACCTCTCAGCCTGCTTGTATTCATCAATTAATTGCCCTGCAAGGTTCTATCTGCAGGTTTTGAGGCAGATTTTAGCTATTAAACTAAATTAAAAAGAAAAATTCATTTTTTATTTTTTAAAGTGACTGTCTTGTTTTTTTGTTTTTTTGTTTTTGACAAAATAAGGGACTCAAAAGACGTCTTCTTCTAGACCACCCCCTTCACCAAGGGGACCCTAACTAGGCTCATGGAAACTAATCAAGCACGTCCCACTTCCTCACCTCCCCAGGGGAGCTGAAGTTCTGATGCTTGTCAGTGCAGAATGATAAAAACAGCTGACTCCACCCCCTCTGGAGCCAAGCCTCATTATCACTGGGCTGCTGGGTAAATCAGGCTTCCTCAGGAGATTCACCTCTCCCCTTAGCCTAGCGCTGCTTCAAGCCAGCTTATTTGCTCCCCAAAGCTATGAGGGGTCCAGGCAGCCAAATCCACAGAAATGAAACCCCTCTCCACCTTCTGTCACAACCCTCCCATTCTCAGAGAATGCTCCCTCTCACCGGGGTGCCACCAGGGGTTGGGGTGTATCCCTGGGCAGCTAGGTAAATCAACTTCCTCAGCAGATTCGCCACTCCCCTCATCCTGGTGCCACTTCAAGACATCTATTTTGCTCCCCAAAGCTGCAAGGGGTTCCAGGCAGCCAAATCCACAGAAAGAAAACCCCTCTCAACCCTTCACCAGAACCCTCCCACTCTCGGAGAATGTTCCCTTTCACCAGGTTGTCAGCGGGAGTTGTGGTTCAAACCAGCCTTTTTCCCTGAGGGTGGGGCTCAGCCGTCTGTGTTAACCTCCATCGGCAGGGTTAAAACTCACAAATCTCTACTGAGCAATGTCGAGCTCCCTCCAGATAGATGTCCTCAAAGTTCTTGCTCTGTGCACCCACAGTACAGACCCCCGGGCAGGACCCTGTCCCCAATCAGCCATCCGCAGAGAGTGAGTCAGTGAGTGCCCTCCTAAACCAATGCCATCTTCTCAACATTAGTGCACTTTATATTATTGCTAAATTCTTTGTGGGTAGAGAAGGTAATGTATAATATTGTGGTACATCTGATGGACAATGGGGATTATGGAATAATATTGTGAAATTTTTAATTAGAATTGCATCACTGCCAAAATATTTGGGGGCTTACTACTGAGGAATGTGGACATTGGCATAATTGTTGGAAATTTCCCATGTGGAAGGAGGAATGGATAAACTATTTAGAAAGTTGTGGGTTTTTTCTTTTTGTCTTTTCTTTTTTATTATTTTTAAAAAGATATTTAGATTACATAAATGTTACAGAGAATATATAGGGGATTCCCACATGTCATGTTCCCCACACCTCCCACATTTTCCAACATTAGCAACATCTTTCATTAGTGTGGTACATTCATTGCAATTGATAGACATGATTTGGAGCATTGCCACTAAGCATGGGTTATAGTTTACATTGTAGTTTACACTCTCTTCCACTCAATTCTGTAGGTTATGGCAAGATATATAAGGCCTGTATCTGTCATTGTAATGTTATTCAGAATGATTTCCAAGTCCTGAATATGCCGCCACATTACACCTGTTTTTCACTCTCTTCACCCTCAGAACCTCCAGTGGACACTGCCTCCACATCAATGATATTTCTTCCATTTTTAGAATCACAGTAAGTCTATAGTAGAATACTAGTGAGTCTACTTTAGTCCAAAGAAAGTTTTAATGAGGAATGGAAGTATTTTTATAGTTGGTGGGCATTTTAAGGGGGAAGAGGGAACTGATATAGTATTGTTATGCTTTCATTTAAGAATTGGAGCATTCATATAATATTGAGAAACCCTCAATGTGGAAAGGTCCTCACTCATATAATATTAAGCAACATTTGATAAGAAATGATAATATTGACATATAATAATGGGAAACTTCTAATGTGGGATAGAATCAATGATATAATGTGCATTTTTCAGTGGGTAATTGAGGTATATACATAAATATTTATAAAGTATTGGGAGACTTTTAATATAGAATGGACACAGGCAATATATTAAGAAAATTATTGATAAGAAAAAGGGTCACTGGTGTTATATTGGTAAACTTCCAGTGATGGATGGGACACTGGTTTATTATCAGGACACTTAGACTGAGTGATGGGGTAACTATTATAATATGTGGGGATTTCTAATATAATTTTTGGAAATTCCTTGTATGAGTGGGGGAATTGATGTTTGATCTATTTTAAACATCTGATGAGTTACCAAGGCTTCGGTATAATATTGGGAAAATTCCTAACCCCCAGTCATGTGAATCTGACATTATTTGGAAATAAAATCTATGAAGATGTGATTAGCTAAAATGAAGCCAAACAGGATTAGAGATGGCCCTAATCCACTGTGACTGGTGTCCCTATAAGGAGAGAGAAGAGATACTGCAAACACAGGGAAGAATGCCACTTGATGAATGAGATAGGAGTTGAATGCTGTAAGTCAAGGAACACCAAGGATAGGCAGCAAACTATCAAAACCTTGGAGGAGGTAGGACAGGATTCTGCCCATGTGGGTCTCAGATGAATCACAGCCAGATGGAAACTTGATTTAGACTTCTAGCATCCAGATCAGTGAAATGATAAACTTCTGTTGTTTTATGTTGCATAGTTGGTGGTACTTTCTTATGGCATCCCTAGGAAACTAAAAAAAGACCTTAACTATTATTAAGAATTCTTTAGAGCTACTTAGAATTAAGTGTAATAAAATTTTAAAGTTATAAATGATTTCTCTAAAATTTATTATAATTTTGCTGTTTTTATAATTACATGTTTGTAGAGCTTTCCTGATTTAAAATTTTGTGGGAACCATTTAACTTATTCCAAAAATAATTTGTCATTCCTTAGGGTATTGATCATATACTTTGTATTTACTGTGTCCTGGATATTGTGAGTATTATGGAGGACATAGGAAATCTGGTTCCTGTGTTTAAATGATATAAAATTTACTTGCACAGTTAAAAATAATATACATGGAGTTCAGGTAAGATGGAGGATTAGAGAGACACAGGACTCACTTCTCTCCCAGAAAAATAGGTAGAAGACAGGCAGAAACTGTCCAGCACACTCTTCTAATGCCTGCAGGCACCAGTGGAAGGCTGGAAACCACTCAGAAGAGGGTACCAAAGGTCTGTGAATAAATGCTGCAGGTGCAGCTGTAACTGCTGGAGCTGATTCCCCAACCTCAGAGCAGACAGCATTGAGTCCTCTGGCCATGTAGTAGCATCAATGGGTAGAGGGGGTTGCAGGGCTCCAACTCCACAGGAAAGGGGAGAGAGGGGGGGAAAGATTATGTCTGATTTAGTTTTGGGCCAACAAATTTGGTCTCTGCATTCAACAAGACACAGGCTGTGTGGGGCTTTGCCATTGTTTTCCCTGGTAGCTGGAAGTGGACTAAAGAGATTCTACATGAACAACACTCTCCACACAGACCTGGACTGGTAACTGATAACATAGAGTAGAGTGGAATTATTTCTTCCCCTGGGAAAATGGAGGGGGCAGCCAGCTAATGAAGATCAGCTTCTGAGAATGTTTGACTTTTGAAGTTTGGTTCTGAATCGGCCACCCTGAGAATTGTGCATCATATTGTTTCCCCATTCCAGCCTAGTCAGAGTTAGAATGTATACTTTCCAACAAGCATTTGAGCAGGAGAGGTCAGCTGTAGTGAACCCTCTACTGGCATACCAAGAAAGTGCATGTAGTGAATTATAAAAGTAAATAAATAAGAGGCTTTTTTGAGTCTTTACAGTTTCCTTCTCCAAGTTCCTTGCAAACAGGTCTGCAACATATTACTGGGTCCATGACCCTGATTTGAGCAACTAAACAAGGACAATCCTAAAGACCTAGAACACATTGAACCAAGAATCGAAGAACAATGGTAACACCCAGCCACCCAGTATTAAATCCCTCCACAAGAGAGAGAAACTGAGCAGCAGAGTAACATCACCATCATAATCAGATGCCTAGATATCAGGAAAAAAGTACAAACCATACTAAGAAAAGTGAAAATATTGCTCAAGCAAAGGAACAAATCAAAGCCCCAGATGAGACACAGAATTTGAGATAACTAATTAGTAATATTCATACAAATCTCAGAAATCAAATCAAGCAGTGGAAAGACAATATGGCTAAAGAGATAAAGCACATCAAGAAGACACTGGGTTAGAATAAGGAAGATTTTGAAAACTTAAATTGAAAAGTAACAGAGCCTATGGGAATGAAGGTCACAATAGGTGAGATTAAAAACATATGAGAGTGGAGCAGGTGAAGCTCAGCAGTTCAGCACATGCTTCACATATGCAAGTCCTGGGCTCACTCACCATTACCTCCTTAAAAAAATATAAGAGTCATATAACAGCAGATTTGAAATCATAAAACAAAGAATTAGTGTTGAAGATTGAACAGCTGATATTGAAGAGAGAAGAACAGAGAGAAAAAAGAATGGAAAAAAAATCAATGAGGGCTCAGTGAGTTAAATGGTGGCACAAAGCACAGCAATATATGTGTCATGGGAGTCCCAGAAGAGAAGGGATATGGGGCAGAAAGTATTTGAAGAAATATTGGCTGAAAATTTTCTCATGAAATACATGAATTTATATGTCCAAGGATCAGAGTACAATCTAATCTTAATAATTCTGAATAGAGCTACAAGACTCATCCTACTCAGAATGTCAAATGCCAGAGAAAAAGAGAAAATTCTGAATGTGGCACGGGAGAAGCAATCTATCACATACAAGTGATGCCTATAAGACTTATTGCAGATTTCCCATCAGACACCATGGAGGCAAGAAGACAGCAGTATAATATAATTAAGATGAGGAAAGTGAAAAATTGCCAATGAGAATCCTTTGACAATATTGACTTTCATATATGAAGATGAATTTAAAAATACTCACATATAAACAGAAACTAAAGAGAGTTGATAAACAGGAATCTGGAACTGCAGGAAGGACAAAAGGGAGTGCTGCATCATGAAAATAAGACAGGGGAGAGTGTCTTGGAGGAGAGTGTAGAAATGAAGAATATCAGAAAGTATAACCAAGAGTATAAAAGGAGAGTTGAAAATAAGATATGACATATGAAAGCCAAAGAATAAAATCATGGAAGTAAATTATACATGTAGAGTTATAACATTGAATATGAGTGGATTAAACTCTGCACTTAAAAGATATAGGCTGACAGAACGGATTAAAAAACATGAGCCATCCAAATTCTGTCTACAAGAGACTCACCTAAGATACTGGGATACAAATAGACTGAAAGTGAAAGGCTAGAAAAACATATTTCACACAAACAATAACCAAAAAGCATGAGTAGCTATACTAATATCAGAAAAAACAGTGTATATGAGATACAGGATGTCATTATATATTAATAAAAGGGACAATCAACCAGGAAAGTGTAACAGTCAGAAATATCCATGCACCTAAGCAAGGTGCCCCAAAATACATGAGGCAAACTCTGGCAAAACTGAAAAGAGAAATAAACATCTCTACAATAACAGTTTGAGACTTCAACATACTACTCAGACAATAGATAGAACAACTAGACAGAAGATTAACAAGGAAACAGAGAATATGAACAATATGAAAAATGAGCTAGACTGATCAGACATATATAGAACATTGCACCCCAAATTAGCAGGTTATAAATTCTTCTCATGTGCTCATGGATATTTCTCCAGGACAGATCACATGTTGAGTCAAAAAGGATGTCTCAATGATTATAAAAAGGTTGAAATAAGACAAAGCTCCTTCTCAGATCATAATGGAAAGAAGCTGGAATTTCCAAATGTATGGTGGCTAAACAATATACTCCTAAACAATCACTGGGTCAAAGAAGAAATTGTAAGAGAAATTAGTAAATATCTCAAGGTGAAATAAATGAGAACAAAACTTATCAAAACTTATGGGGCACAGAGAAGGCAGTGCTGAGAGGGAAATTTTATCCTTAAACTCCTATATTAATAAAGAAGAAAGACCTGAAATCAAAACCTAACTGAACACCTGGAGGAGCTAGAAAGAGAACCGTAAACCAATACAAAAGCAATCAGAAAGAAAGAAATAATAAAGATTAGAGCAGAAATAAATGAAATTGAGAACAGAAACATAATAGAGAAAATTAAAAAAAAAACTGTTTCTTTGAGAAGATCAACAAAAGTGACAAACCGCTGGCTAGACTAACAAAGAAAAAAAGAGAGAAGACACAACAAAAAATCAGAAATGAAAGGGGGTATATTACTACTGACCCATCAGAAATAAAAAGGATCATAAGAGGATATTATGCAAAAATATTTGTCAACAGAGTAGACAACCTAGATGAAATGGACAAATTCATAGAAATGCATAAACAACCTACATTGACTCTACAAGGAATACAAGAACTCAGCAAACCAGTCATATTTATAGAAATTGAAAGACACATTAAAAAATCTCCCAACAAAGAAAAATCCAAGACCAGATGGCTTCACAGGTGAATTCTACCAAACATTTCAAGAAGAATTAACACCACTTCTGTTTAAAGTCTTCCAAAAAAAATAAAGCAGAGAGAAAATTACCCAACACATTTTATAAAGCCTTCTTTACCCTAATACCAAACTATATAAACATTGTGTGAGAAAATAAAATTACAGACCAATCTCTCTAATGAACATAGATGTAAAAATTCTCAATGAAATTCTTGCAAATAGTATTCAACAGCATATTAAAAGAATTATACAACACGATCAAGTGGGTTTTACACAAGGTTGGTTCAACACAATAAAAAAATTAACATAAAACACTGCATTAATAAATTGAAGGCAAAAAATGACATGTCCATCTCAATTGATGCAGCAAAGGCATTTGACAAAATCCAGCATTCTTTCTTGATAAAAATCACTCTGAAAGATAGGACTAGAGGACAGTTCCTCAGCATGATAAAGGCCTTATATGTAAAACCCAAAGCCATCATCACACTCATTGGAGAAATGTGAAAGCTTCCTCTCTAAGAACAGGAAGAAGACAAGGATGTTCACTTTCACTATTGTTTTACTTTTATTCAACATTGTGCTAGAAGTTCTAGCTAGAGCAACTGGAAAAGAAAAAGAAATAAAAGGCTTCCAAATTGGGAAAGAGAAGGTAAAACTCTCACTATTCACAGATGACATGATCTTATAATTAGAAAATTGTGAAATATCTATGACAAAGTTTCCAGAGCTAAGAAATGAGTTCAGTAAAGTGGCAGAATATAAGGTCAACAAGTAAAAATCAATAGGGATTATATACAATATTATTGAACAATCTGATGATGAAATCAAGAAAAAAATTCCATTTACAATAGCAACAGAAAGATTCAAATAACTAAGAATTAATTTAACCAGACATGTAAAAGACTTATACTCTGAAAACTACAGAACACTGCTAAAAGAAATCAAAGCCTAAACAAATGGAAAGACAGTCCATGTTCATCAATTGGAAGACTAAATAGCCTGAATATGTCAATCCTACCCAAACTATTTTATAGATTCAACACAATCCTAACCAAATTTCCAATAGCCTGCTTTATAGGAATAGAAAAGTCAACTATGAAATTTATTTAGAAGGGAAAAGGGACCAGAAGAGCTCAAAATCATCCTAAAAAAGAAGAGCAAAGTAGAGGATTCACACTTCCTGACCACGAAAAAATTATGAAGCTATATTGGTCAAAACAGCATAATATTGGCATAAAAATAGACACATTGATAAGTGGAATAGAATTGTGAGTTCAGAGATAGACCCACACATCTCCACTGAACTCCTTTTTGACAAGCCTACCAAGTTCACTTTACTGGGACAAAACAGTCTCTTCAACAAATTGTGCTGGATTAACTGGACATTCATACTCAAAACTATGAATGATTCTTATCAAGAATCAACTCAAAATGGATCAAAGACATAAATATAAAAGCCAGGAGAATAACACAAACAGAAGGCTTCCTGAAGATGTAGGAATGCATCTTCAACATTTTGTGGTTGGTGGTGGTTGGGGGGGCTCTTAAAACTTACACTCAAAGACAGCAAGATGGTGTCAGTTTAAGTGTGGGCTCACCATCTCTCTTGCAGAAGATGGCTGAGTGGGGGCAAGATCCTGCCTCAGTGAGCTGTTTGGGGAACCCAAAGGGCAGGAGGCTTAAGGGCATCAATCTGGAGAGAGCTGGACAAAGAGATAAATTGCTCAAGGTAAAGCCCTGAGGTTCTTGCCTCTGAGGCTGGAAACTGCCGGACAGTTAAGCCCCTCTCAATGTAAAGCCCCTGTGATACCCAGCCCTGAATCCCTCTAGCCACCAAATGGGAGGGAGTGTACTACAAAAGTGGGAGGGTTCTCATGAAGGGAGGAGAGGGGCTTCCTTTCTGTGGGTTTGGTTGCCTGGACCCCCTTTGAGCTTTGGGGATTATACTAGCTGGCTCAAAGTGGTGCCAGGAAGAGAGGACTGGAGAATCTGCTGAGGCAACCTGATCTACCTAATCACCCTGGGATAAAGAAATTTGGCCCAAAGAGGGCAGAGTCAGGCAACTGACAAGTCCAGTCTTGAAAACTATCAAAATTCCAACCACCCTAGAGAGGCAGGCAGTAGGAAGTACTTATTAAGCTTCTAAGAGCCTATTTAGGGTCCCTGGGAGGAGAGGGTAGTCTGGAAGAGGGTTGAGAGTCATTCTTTGCAGTGAGTTCAGCCACAAGGGTCCCATTTGAATTTCAAATGGGAGCTAAACCTGACCAGGAGACATGAGGGGGAATTCCCTCACACAAGCTATTTTGTCCTGCTGCCCTGGAAGAGGAAGTAATAAGAATAGTAAGGGGGCAGGGAAAGACTACTAAACAGCAGGAATTTATCCAACTACAAAGAGTCAACCTTCAGAAGGAAAGTGACTGGATAGTTTTCTGAAGAGCTAACTGACCGAAAAGAAAGTTTAGCTTGATGGTGAAGTTTCCACTTTGAATATACAAGGTCCCTAGTTCGACTCCTACCTTCTCTTAGAGCAGTGATCCACCAGGATATCAAACATCCAGCTTATACTTTAGGACAGGAAAAATATAGACATTATTTTTGTATTATCTTCTATTGGGTCTATTATCTTTCCTAAAAAAAGGGTTAATTTCTTTAAAAATTTAACTTACTTCACTCGCTAAAACCCACTTCAAAACCTGTAAAGGGAAGGCTGCAGGGTAATTGATTGATGAACACTGGCAGCCTGAGAAGCTCCACAGGGGCCTAAGAGGGAAGGCTCCACAGGGGCCTAAAAACTAAGCATCATTCCTTAGTTTTTGTTTGACTGCTTGCCTACCTGTTTGTTTGTTTTTTAATTCTTTGTTTTCTTATCTTTTTTTCCTCTTCCTCCATTTCATTTTTTTTTCTTTATTTAGTTAGGTGCTGCTGGCTTGTTTCTTGTTTGCTGTGTTTTTCTCTTCCTTGATTTCCCCTTTTCTGTGTATACAGATTTTGTCTACCAACGCTTTTTTCCTTCCTTCATCTTTCTATCATCTGCTTTCTGTTGTTGTTCTCACATTCCACCTCTCTTTATTTAGTCCTCAATTCTTCTGGTTTTTATTTCTATCTCATCTATTCTGTTTTCTTTCTTTTATTAACTTTTTTTGTCCTTTCTTTTCTCTATCCTTCTCTCCTCATCATTCTGACTTTTTAATTCATTCTATGTATTTTTCTATATTCAGTTTCCCATTTCATTGTAGGTATTCCACTTTTTTATCCCTATTATTCTATACTGCTTACATGAATTAAATATTCATTTTTCGGGTCATATGTGGTTCCTCTCCTAACTTTTACTATTCTTATTACTATTATCCATTTTCTTTTCTTACCTCTTTCACTTTTCTGGACCTAATATTTTTCCTTGAAGGGAACATAGAAAACAGCAAGGAAATAGAATAAGATGAACAAAGTGTCAAAGAGAAAATTTAACATACAAACAGCAACTAAATAAAACTCTAGAGTAGAGAGAGAAGCTAATCAACTGAATAAACCCATCAAGATAAAAAGATGACCAGACAGCAACAAAAAAACTACAAATCATACCAAGAAACAGGAAGACACGGCCCAGTCCAATGAAGAAACTAAAAACCAGTAAGAGATCCAGAACATTGAACAATTAATCAAAGCTGTCCAAATAAATATCATGGGCCAACTTAATGAAGTGAAGGAAGAGATTAAGCATATTAAGAAGTCACTGGGAGACCATACTGAAGAAATTGAAAACATACATAAAAAGGTCATGGATATGAAGGTGATGAATGGCACAATTCAAGAAATCAAAAAAGACACTGGAAGCACATAATAGCAGATTTCAAGAGGCAGAGGAAAGAATTAGAGATGTGGAAGAGAGATAAATAGAAATTAAGAGAGTATGCCAAGAAGAAACCTACTCTTCCAGAAATATTAAAGAGAATTTTCCATGTTGAAAGGAAATAAAAACAGGAAACAGCGAGTTGGAGAGAGTGTAAGAACAAATAAAAAGACAAAAAGAAAATAAAAACAACATATGAGATACATAAACCCAAAGAAAATATGGCTGATGTAAGTAATTCGTTGAGAATAATAACACTCAGAGTTAATTGATTAAACTCACCAGTCAAGGGACACTGATTGGCAGGATGGATACAGAAATATGACCCATCTATATGCTGTCTACAAGAAACCCACCTTAGACTCAGGGATTCAAAAACGCTGAAAGTGAATGGCTGGGAAACAATCTTACAAGCAAACAATAATCAAACAAAAAAAAGAGCAGGAGTACTATCCTACTATCAGACAAAATAGACTTAAAATGCAAAACTACTGTAAGAGACAAAAACAGACACTATATATTAGGAAAACGGGTACTATTTCAAGAAGAAAGAACAATCATAAACATATATGCACCTAACCAGGATGCCTCAAAAGACATGAGGCAAACACTGGAAAAACTAAGTGGAAAAATAGAAGCCTCTACAATTATAGTGGGAGACTTTAATAGACCATTATCACCAATAGAAAGAACATTTCAAGAGAGAATCAATAAAGAAACAAAGACCTTGAATAATACATTAGAGGATCTGGACCTAAAAGACATATACAGAGCACTACACCAAAATACAGCAGGATATACATTCTTCTCGAGTGCACATGGATCATTCTCCAAGACAGACCACCTGCCTGGCCACAGAACAATTCTCAATGAACTCAGAAAGACTGAGATTATATGCAAGAAGAAATTGATGAACTCAACAGAACAATCACAAGTAAAGAGATAGAATCAGTCATCAAAACCCTTCCAACTAAGAAGTGCCCAGGACAAGATGGCGAATTCTATCAAACATTCCAGAAAGAGCTAATGCCATTCCTGCTAAAGCTCTTCCAAAAAATAGAAGTAAAAGGAACATTGCCTAACTCATTCTATGACACCAATATGACCCTAAAACCACAGCCAAACAAAGATGCGACAAGAAAGGAAAATTACAGACCAATCTCACCAATAAACCTAGAGGCTAAAATCCACAACAAAATACTTCCTAATAGTATTCAACAACACATCAAACGAATTATACACCATGACCAAGCGGGTTTCATCCCGGTTATGCAAGGATGGTTCAACATAAGAAATCAAACAATGTAATGTACCACAAAAACAGATCAAAATTACAGCAATCTTTTATGCTGAAAACACTGCAAAAGATAGGAATAGAGGGAAACTTTCTGAACATTATAAAGGGTATATATAAAAAACCCACAGCTAACATCATATACAACAGTGAAATTCTAAAAGCTTTCCATCTAAGATAGGGAATAAGACAAGATGTCCACTATCACTGCTCCTATTTAACATTGTCTTAGAAGTACTTGCTCGAGCACTGAGTCAAGAAAAAGAAATAAAAGGCATTCAAATTGGAAAGGAAGAAGTAAAAATTTCACTATTTGCATATGACATGATCCTATAAATAGAAAGCCCTGAGAAACCTGAAACAAAGCTTCTAGAACTTATAGAGGAGTTCAGTAAAGTTGCAGGTTATAAGATCAATGTGCAAAAATCAGTAGCATAGCTGTACACCAATAATTAACAATCTGAGGAGGTAATCAAGAAAAAAATACCATTTATAATACTAACTAAAAAAATCAAATGCCTAGGAATAAATTTAACTAAATGACATATGCATAGAAAACTACACAGCACTGTTAAAAGAAAATCAAAGAAGACTTAAGTAAATGGAAGAATATTCCCTGTTCATAGATAGGAAGACTAAGAATCATTAAGATGTCTATTCTACCCAAACTAATACAAAGATTTAATGCAATCCCAATAAAAATCAATGCAGCATTTTTTTTAAATAATTTTTTTTTTATATTTTAAAAGATACTTAGATTACATAAATTTTAAACAAAAATTGAAGGGATTACCACCTGCCTCACCTCCCACTCCTCCCACAACCTCCCACATAAACATCCTTCAGTAGTGTGGCACATCACCTGCAACAGATATACACATCTTGGGGCTTTGCCACTAAGCATGACCATAGTTCATATTGTAGACCACACTCTCTCACACATAGTTCTGCATGTTATATGATGATATAGAATGGCATATATCTGTCATTGCAATGTCAGTCAGGATAATTCCCAAGTCCTGAAAAAGCCCCTGTATTACAACTGCTTTTTCCTCTCCCTGTCCCTAAAGAATCTGGTGGCCACTGGCTCCACATTAATGTTGTAATTACTTCCATTGCATGAGTCACAATATGTCTATAACCGAATACCAGTAAGACAACTCTAGTACATAGATCTTCCCCCAATCCTGAGGAGTCTGAGATGGTGAAGTTCATTGCACCTCCAAGTGAGAGGGGGTTTATATCTCATGGATAAGATGGATGGGATTATCCTGCCTGCAGCTGCAGACACTCTCCATTCCCTGGGATGGCCATTGTCCAACTTCATCTCCCAACCAAGAGTCCAGGGTGAGTTCATTGAGTTGTAGAGTAGCAGTTGCAGCTCCACTGAGATTCCAGGCACAGCTGGCACATGGACATCCCAAAGACTCTGGTCTTTGGAAGTACACCTACAAACTCTGGCAACACATATAGGTTTGAATAGAAGGGACAGATGGACCATGCGCAGGGAAGACATATTTGGGTACAACTCTGTCACTCTCAGGAGCAAGGATTCCAAAGTAGGGCTCACTGATTAGGTGCAATATTCCACCCTGATATAGAACCTGGGTGTCTCCAGAGCCCTCAGGAGTCCATCTGTTTGGGGTGTATCCACATTGGAAGCCTATGAGGTCCTATTGAGATGTGCATAATTGTTACCTTTGGGATGACATCCTGACTCACTTTGAAGTCTGTTAGCCATATGAACTCATTTGTCTTTACCTTTTCCCCTTTTATTTGAGGTCTTCTTCCAGTTGTATTGCCCATTGGTGCTTGTTAGTAATCCCTCATTGCCAGGGAGGCTCATCCCCGGGAATCATATCCCACACTGGGAGGAATGTAATGCACTCATATGCTGAGTTTGGCTTAGAGGGAGGCCACATTTGAGCAACAAGGAGTCTCTCAGGAGACAACCCTTAGGCACCCCATTACAATAGGCTAAGTTTCAAATTCAAGAACAAAGACTCATAAGGATAGTCATCAATAACAAGAGCCCATCAGTGGATCATCCTCCTTTGAAAGACACTGCCCCTGCACTTCGGGGACTGTTGCTACTCCCTTGGAGAATATGGCAAAGCTCCCCAGGATGGGAATTCAGTATTCTCTCATTTATTGAGTGATTCTCCACCCACTGTGACCATGACCCATGAGAATTTGAACAACTTTATATACTTGTTATGTATGTTCAGGTGAACTTCCTCCCATGCAACCCCCCATCCCTGACACCCCCCACCAATGATTCTCTCCTGCCCCAGTTTTAACCCTTTTGTGATCTAAAGCTTCATTAAAGATGAAGCCAATACAATAGCCAAATACAAATAATAGGAAAATGAAATAATAATGTTGTTTAAATGTAAGAGATAAAATACATGAAAACTTAAAAAAAAACTAAAAATAAAATAAAATTAAAGAATTGGGTTATTCAAAAAATGAGAAAAAAATTTAAAAAAATTTTTAAAAATATTTTTTTTGATATTTTGCCTTTTATCACTGCACTACCTGGAGTCCAGTCTGTACCATGGCACCTTCCCCCTCTTACTCCCCAGTGTCTCACTATTTTTCATTTATTTTCAAAGAAGTTTTAGGTCACAGCAAAGTCACACACCGAATACAAGACACTCTCATATACCCAACCTCGTCCCCCTTTCCTCACCCCATATTAAAACCTTTTTGTATGTGGATGGTAGCATTGTTATAACTGATATACAGAGAGTGAAACATAGCTACTGAACATTGTCAATGGTTTACAATATGGTTTGCATTTTGGATCATACACTTTTTACAAATTTTGGTGATATTTACCATGTCCTATGTCCATCACTGTAAGGTAATGAAAAACATTTCCAATGACCACTAAATAACCTCATTTGATCTATTCTGGTCCTCCATCCCCATCCCCTCCAGGTCCCATGACAAGCCCCTGACTTGACTCATTGGATGACAAGATTCATAGTTACATGCAACAAGAGGTCATGACACACTGGTTTGTTCTCCAATATTAGGAACTGCCCATGCTCTTAAGAGATGCCCACCTGTCTATTTCTGCTCTTCCCTCATTATCCTGGGTATTCTAACCCACTCTTCCCAATTTACCCACTTGTTAACACAGCACCACCCAACCCAATATATCACTACCCTCCTGTCCTATCCCTTCAATACACAACTACACTCTATCACTTTACCAT
Source organism: Cabassous unicinctus (assembly GCA_029593785.1). Lineage (NCBI taxonomy): Eukaryota > Metazoa > Chordata > Mammalia > Cingulata > Chlamyphoridae > Cabassous > Cabassous unicinctus. The sequence continues at coordinate 33,088 of JAQZBX010000270.1, forward strand.
AGGATAAGTCCATATGGGTGATGACTCAAAACATTCTCTTTGTTTTCTCTTTCTTGAACACTTATACTTCAGACTATAGGTCTCAGAGACTGCTCAATTTCCTTAATTCATATCAGTGAGGTCATGTACTGTTCATCATTCAAAGCCTGGCTTGCTTCACTTAAGATAAGGTCTTCCAGATTCATCCACGTTATCCCGTGTATTAGCACTTTATTCCTTCTTACAGCTGAGTAATATTCCATTGTATGTATGTACCACATTTTGTTTATCTATTCATCTGTTGATGGGCACCTGGGTTGATTCCAACTTTTGGCAATAGTAAACAATGCCGCTATGAACAGTGGTGCCCATATATCTGTTTGAGTCTTACTTTCTGTTCTTCTGGGTATATATCCAGCAGTGGAATCGCTGGATCTTATGGAAGATCTATAGTTAGTTTTTTGAGGAACTGCCAAACTGTCCTCCACAGTGGTCAGACCATTCCACAATCCCACCAGCAATGGATGAGTGTTCCAATTACTCCACATACTCTCCCACATTTATAGTCTGATGTTTTTTTAATAGCCACTATTCTAATGGGTGTAAGATGGTATTTCAATGTAGTTTTGTTTTGCATTTCTCTAATAGCTAGAGATGTCGAGCATTTTTTCATGTGCTTTTTATGCATTTGTATTTCTTCCTTGGAGAAGTGTCTTTTCAGGGCACTTGCCCATTTTTTAAATGGGTTGTTAGTCTTTTTATTTTCGAGTTGTAGGACTTCTTTATATTTGCAGGATATTAGGCTCCTTTCAGATATATGGTTGCCAAATATTTTCTCCCATTGGGAAGGCTGCCTTTTTATTTTCTAGATAATGTCCTTTGAGATGCAAAAGTTTTTACTTTTGAGGAGGTCACATTTATCTATTTTTCTTGTGCTGCTCGTGCTTTGGGTGTCAAGTTCATGAAACCATTTCCTATTACAAGGTCCTGTAGATGCTTCCTTACATTATCTTCCAAGGTCTTTATGGTCTTATCTCTTATAATTAGATCTTTGATTCATCTTCAGTTGATTTTTGTATAAGGTGTGAGATGGTGTTCCTCTCTCATTCTTTCAGATATGGATATTCAGTTCTCCATGCACCACTTGTTGAAGAGGCCATTCTCTCTCAACAGAGTGGGCTTGGTGGCCTTGTAGAATATCAGATGACTGTATATGTGAGGATTTATATCCGGATTCTCAATACGGTTCCATTGGTCAATGTGCTTATCCTTGTGCCAATACCATGTGGTTTTAAACACTGTAGATTTGTAGTATATTTTAAAGTCAGGTAGTGTGATATCTCCAACTTCATTTTTCTTTTCAAATATGTCTTTGGTGATTCGGGGCCTCTTACCCTTCCTAGTAAATTTTGTAGCTAGTTTTTCCAATTCCTTAAAAAACACAGTGTTGATTTTTATAGGGATTGCATTACATCTGTGATTGGTTGAGTAGTATACATCTTGATGATGTTTAGTCTTCCTATCTATGACCAGGGAATATTCTTCCATTTGTTTAAGTCTCCTTTGATTTCCTTTAGCAGTGTTGTGAAGTTTTCTATATATAAATCCTTTATATATTTTGTTAAATTTATTCCTAGGTATTTGATTCTTTTGGTTGCTATTGTAAAGTGTATTTTTTTTTATTGATTTCCTCCTCAGATTGCTCATTATTGGTGTACAGAAATGCTACTGATTTTTGAGCATTGATCTTATAGCCTGCAATGCAAAGTACTCCTTTATACATTTTAGAAGCTTTGTTGTAGATTTCTCAGGGCTTTGTACCTATAGGATCATGTCATCTGCAAATAATGAAATTTTTACTTCTTCTTTTCCAATTTGGATGCTTTTTATATCTTTATCTTGCCTCAGTGCTCAAGCATGAACCTCTAAGACAATGTGAAATAGGAGTAGTGATAGTGGCCATCCTTGTCTTGTTCCCAATCTCAGAGGGAAGGCTTTTAGTATTTCACTATTGAAGGTGATGTTAGCTTTGGATTTTTCATATATATCCTTTATCATGTTCAGATAGTTTCCTTCTATTCCTATCTTTTGCAGTGTTTTAATTGGAATGGGTGCTGTATTTTGTCAAATGCTTTTTCTGCATCTATAGAGATGATCATGTGATTTTTTCTTTCAATCTGTTTATGTGGTGTCTTATATTGATTGATTTTCTTATGTTGAACCATCCTTGCATACCTGGGATGAATCCCATTTGGTCATGGTGTATAATTCTTTTGATATGTTGTTGAATGCTATTGGCAAGTATTTTGTTGAGAATTTAGATCTAGGCTCATTAGAGATATTCATCTGTAATTTTCCTTTCTTGCAGTATCTGTGTTTGGCTTTGGTATTAGGGTAATGTTGACATCATAGAATGAGTTAGGCAATGTTCCTTCTAATTCTATTTTTTGGAAGACTTAAGCAGGATTGCTGTTAGCTCTTTCCAGAATGTTTGGTAGAATTCATCCGTGAAGGCATCTGGCCCTGGGCTCTTCTTAGTTGGGAGGTTTTTGATGACAGAGTCTGTCTCTTTACTTGTAATTGGACTGTTGAGTTCATCAACTTCTTCTTTCATCAATGTAGGCTGTTTGTGAGTTTCTAGGAATTTGTCCATTTCCTCTAAATTATCTTTCTTGTTGGCATATAATTTTTCAAAATATCCTCTTATGATACTCTTTATTTTGGTTGGGTGAGTAGTGATATCCCCTTCTTTGTTCCTTATTTTGTGTGTTTGCATCTGCTCTCTCTTTTCTTTGTTAGTCTGGCTAAGGTTTGTCAATTTTATTGATCTTCTCAAAGACCAGCTTTTGGTTTTGTTTATTTTTTCTAGTGCTTTCTTATTTTCTATTTCACTTAGTTCTGCTCTAATATTTGTTATTTGTTTCTTTCTACTTCCTTTGGGGTTAATTTGTTGGTGTTTTCCAATTCTTCCAGGTTTGCATTTAGGTTTTCAATTTTAGGTTTCTTCTTTTTAAATATATGCATTTATGGCTATGAATTTCCCTCTCAGTACAGCTTTGGCTGCATCCCATAGGATTTAATATGTTGTGTTGTCATTTTCATTCAATTTGAGGTAGTTATTGATTTCTTTTGAGATTTCCTCCTTGACCCACTGTTTGTCTAAGAATATGTTTGTTGTTTCACGTCCATATCCTCGTACCTAACCTGTTTCTCTGGCCTTTAGTGGTTTCCAATTTCATTCCATTGTGGTCAGAGAAATTACTTTGTATAATCTCAATCTTTTTGAATTCATTGAGAGTTATTCTGTGGCCTAGCATGTGGTCTATCTTGGATTATGATTCATGGGCACTCAAGAAGAATGTATATCCTGCTGTATTTCGGTGTAGCATTCTGTATATATCTATTAGGTCCAGGCCCTCTAATATATTATTCAGAGTGTTTGTTTCTTTATTGATACTTTGTCTAGATGTTCTATCTAATGGTGATAATGGTGTATTTAAGTCCCCCATTATAAGTATAGAGGCATTTATTTCTCCACTTAATTTTTCCAGTGCTTGCCTCATGTATTTTGAGGCACACTGATTAGGTACATAAAGATTTATGATTGTTCTCTCTTCTTGGAAGAGTACCCCTTTTACTAATATATAGTCTCCATCTTTGTCTCTTACAATAGTTTTGCCTTTAAACTCTATTTTGTCTGATATTAGGATAGCTATTCCTGCCCATGTTTGGTTGTTGTTTGCTTGTCAAATTGTTTTCCAGCCATTCACTTTCAGCATCCTTGAATCCCTGTGACTATGGTGGGTTTCTTATAGATAACATATAGATGGGTCATATTTCCTTATCCATTCTGCCAATCTCTGTCTCTTGTCTGGTGAGTTTAATCCATTAACATTCAGTGTTATTACTCTCAATGAATTTCTTACATCAGCCATATTTTCTTTGGGTTTATGTACACCATATATTGTTTTTATTTCTCTTTTTGTCTTTTTAGTTGTTCTTACACTCTCCTCCAACTCTCTCTTTCCTGCTTTCTCCTTTCAACATTTAGAATTTCCTTTAGTATTTCTTGAAGTGCAGGTTTCTTATTGGCATATTCTCTTAATTCCTGTTTATCTGTGAATATTTTGAACTCTCCATCATTTTTGAATTTAGCTTTGCTGAATAGAGAATTCGTGGCTGGAAGATTTTTCTTTTAGTACTTTAACTATGTCATACCACTGTCTTCTTGCCTCCATGGTTTCAGATGAGAAATAAGCCCTTAATCTTATTGTGCTTCCCTTGTATGTGATGGTTCTCTTTTCTCTTGCTGCCTTGAATATTTTCTCTTTGTCTTGAGCATTGAACATTTTGATAATTATATGTCTTGGAGTATGCCTTTTGGGATTTATACTGTTTTGGGTGTGCTGTGCTTCGTGGACATGTACATCCATCTCCCTCAATAGGGTTGGGAAGTTTTCAGCCATTATTTCCTTCAACACTCCTTCTGTTCCCTTTCCCTTCTCTTCTCCTTTTGGGATGCCTATATTGCTTATGTTTTTGCATTTTGTGTTGTCAGTTAAATCCCCAAGTCCCTGCTGGATTTTTTCTATCTTTTTATCTATCTGTTCTACTATCTGTTTGATTTCAGATGTACTGCATTCCACATATCTAATTCTTTCTTCTGCCTGTTCAAATCTGCTGTTATATGAATCAGAATCATTTGATTTCTTGGATTGTGCCATTCATCACCATCATATCCATTATCTTTTTATGTATATTTACAATTTCTTCAGTATGTTCTCCCAGTGTCTTCTTAATATCATTAATCTCTTCCTTCACTTCATTAAGTTGGTCCATGATATTTGTTTGGATAACTTTGATTAGCTGTTTGTTGTTCTGCATCTCTTCCTGATTTTAAGTTTTATCATAGGAATTGTCCATGTCTTCCTGAGTCTCAGTATGGTTTGTAATTTTTTGTTGCCTTCTGGTCATCATTTTATCGTGATGGATTTTTTCAGTTGATTAGCTTCTCTCTTTGCTCTTGAGTTTTATTTAAATGGTGGTTCTGTGTGTGTGTTAAGTTTTCTCTTTGACACTTTGTTCTTCTTTTATTTCCTTTCTTTTTTCTTTGTCCTCTTGAAGGAAAAAGATTTGTGCCAGAGGATTTGAAAGAGGTAAGAAAGGAAAAATGATAATAGTAATATTGATAAAAGTTTTGAAGATTGGCTGTATCAGACTTAGTAAAATGAATATTTAACTCATGTAGGCAGTGTAGAGTAATAGGGGGAAAAAGTGGGGTACTTATAATGGAATGGGAAACCAAATAAAGAAAAATATATAGAATGATTTAAAAGGTCAGAACATTGAGGAGAGAGGGAGAGAGTAAAAAAAGGGCTGAAAGGGAAAAGTTAACAATAATAATAAAAAAAATAGACAAGATAGAAATCAACACCTGTGAAGTTGAGGACTAATGAAAAAAGTTGGAATGTAAGAATCACAACAGAAAGCAGAATGTGGAAAGATGAAGGAAGGAAAAGAGATAGCGTTGCTAGACAATATCATTATAAACAGAGAATGGAAAATCAAGGAAGCAGCAGCACAGCAAAGAAGAAACAAGGTAGCAGCACCTAATTTTAAAAAGGTTGGTGTGGGGAGGAAAGAGGAAAGGACAGCAAGAAACAAACAAACAAAGAAAAACTAAGCAAAATACAAGCATGCTGTCAAACAAAGCTAAGGAAGAACAGCATTCCTTCTTGGCCCCTTGTGGAGCCTCTCAGCCTGCGTTCATCAATCAATTACCCTCTAGCCTTCTCTCTGCAGGTTTTGAGGCAGATTTTAGTGATTAAATTAAGTTAAAAAATTTTTTTTGAAGAAATGAGGGACCCAATAGAAGGCCTCTTCTCGACCACCCCTCCACCGAGGGGACCCGAAATAGGCTCGTGGAAACTTATCAAACACTTACCAAAGCCTGACATCCCCAGGAGAGCTGAGACTCTGACACTCAGTGCGGAATTATAAAATTGGCTGTCTCCGCCCCCTCCTGAGCCAAGCCTCTGTGTCCCATGGTGTCAGGTAAATCAGGCTTCCTCACCAGATTCGCCTCTCCCCTCAGCACAGCACCACTTCTAGCCAGATGGTTTGGTCCCCAAAAGCTGCAAGGGGGTCCAGGCACCCAAACCAATATAGAAAACCCCTGTCACCATTTGCCAGGACCCTCCTACTCTCAGAGAGTGCTCCTTTTCACCGGGTTGCCAGGAGGGTGGGGCTTAGCCATCTGCATCCATGATTTCTAGCTGGGGAAAAAGCTCAAGATTTTATATTGAGCAGACCACCTCACCATCCAGCTCCATCCAGATCAATGTCCCCAAGGTTCTCACTCTGCAGGCTCCCAGAAAAGACCACCTGGGCAGGATTCTGTCCCCAATCGGACATCCTCCACGAGAGAAATGGCGAGTGCCCACCTAAACTGATGCCATCTTCACAGCATGTTTTACTGCATTGGAAAAACTAACTATGAATTTTATTTGGAAGGGTAAGGGGCCCCAAATAGACAAAGACATACCAAAAAGAAAAATGAAATCAGAGGAATCACACTACCTGACTTTAAAACATACTACAAAGCTGCAGGTTAAACCTGCATGGTATTGGTACAAGGATAAGACATACTGACCAATGGAACTGAATTGAAAGTTCTGATATAGATCCTCACATCTACTGTCATCTGATATTCTCAAAGGCAATCAAGCCCACTCAACTGCGAGAGAATGGTCTCTTCAATAAATGGTGCTTAGAGAAATGGATATTCATATCCAAAAGAATGAGAGAGAACCAACGTCTCATACTGTATACAAAAATCAACTCAAGATGAATCAAAGATCTAAATATAAAAGTCAAGACCATAAAGACCTTGGAAGATAATGTAGGGAAGCATCTACAGGACCATTCATATGAAATGGCTTCATGAACTTCACACTCAAAACTCGGGCAGCAAAAGAAAAAAATAGATAATTGGGAGCTCCTCAAAATTATAACCTTTTGAGCCTCAAAGGAGTTTGTCAAGAAAGTGAAAAGGCAGCCCACCCAAGGGGAGAAAACATTTGGTAATGTTATATCTGATAGGAACCTAATATCCTGCATATATAAAGAAATCCTATATCGCAAAAATAAACAGACAAAGAACCCATTTAAAAAATGGGCAAGTGATTCGAACAGACACTTCTCCAAATTAGAATTAAAAATGGCTAAAAAGTACATGACAATCAAAACTACAATAAGATACCATCTTACACCCATGAGACTGTCAGCCATTAAAAAACAGAGGACTGCAAGTGTTGGAGAGGATGTGGAAGAATGGGAACTGCTGGTGGGATTGTAGAATGGTGAAGTCATTGTGAAGGACAGTCTGGTAGTTCCTCAAAAAACTATACATCTGCCATATGACCCAGCAATTCCACTGCTGGGAATATACCCAGAAGAACTGAAAGCAAGGACATGAACAGATATATGCAAACCAATATTCATAGCGGCATTAGTCACTATTGCCAAAAATTGGAATCAACCCAAATGTCCATCAACAGAGGAATGGATAATCAAAATGTGGTATACTCATAAAATGGAATACTACTAAGCTGTAAAAAGGAATGCAGTGCTAATCCATGGGATAACATGGATGAATCTTGAGGGCCTTATGTTGAGTGAATCAAGCCAAGCATTGAAAGACAAATATTACATGAACTCTCTGATATGAATTAAGCATATCTAGCTAATTCAGAGAGCTAGAGACTGGAAGATAGATTTACAGGAAACAGAAAGGAAAAAGAATGTTGTAAGCCAACATCCATATGGGTGAAAAATATGATAAGTTGGATGTGAGTGTTTGGGCAATGAAGGGAATTGACAGGGGTGTAAGTATATTATTGGGTTGGGTATTGCATACTTGACAGGTGGTTAGGGTGGGGAGGATGGGTTGTATGGTCCATCAAACTGGGGAGAGGGTTGGGGGAGGGAGAAGGTGAACACTGGGGATTGGTGGTTATGTGGGTGAAACTACAATGATGGGAAATTTTGGGAATATGACAAGGAAGGGTTACTGGTTTAGGGTGCTAAATGGGGGCCTTTAGGGACAGGGCACACTTGGGGCAGTCTTTGAGAGAATGTGTGAGTGATCATTTTGTCATAGTGTGCTGTATTAGTGGGGGGGAGAGCCCCACATAATGAGTAAGAAGGATTTGGACTCCCATGCTAAGAAGGGCCAATATGTTCTCAAACAGAGGGAAGAGTGTCTCTCAAGAACATGAGGAGCTCTCAAAAGGGGAGTACAGACTAGTGTGTCAAGCCCTCAGAGTTGTAGAAAATACCTATGAACTTTTTCCTTCAAGGACTCAAGCCTGTTTAGCACCTTGGACCCTGAGGGGAAGGGGAAGGAGGAATAGAATAGATGGAAGAGGGGGTATTTAGGGGTCAATGGAAGTGTTCTGCATAATATTGCAATGATGGGTTCAGGTCATGTTAAATTTCATCAAAAATTTATAAAATTGTATGGTCTAAAATGTAAACCATAATGTAAACCACTGATCATGGTTAGTAGCTATATTTCAATATGTGTACACCAGTTGTAACAAAGGGGGAAGGTGCCACAGTACAGACTGGACACCCGATAATGCGGTGATAAAAGGGAAAAAATATAATTACAAAAAATTTTTTCCCCATTTTTTGAATGTCCCAATGCATTAATTATATTTTATTTTTAGTGTTTTTTTTCCCTTAGTTTCCATGTATTTTATCTCTTGCTTTTAAGCTTATCATTGTTATTTCATTTTCCTATTAATTGTATTTGGTTATTATATGGGCTTCATCTTCAAAGAAGTTTTAGAACACAGAGGAGTTACAATGGGGGCTGCAGAGAATCATTGGTGGAGTGTGTCTGGGATGGGGGATTCATGGGAGGAAGTTCATCTGAATATACATGAAAGATATATAAAATTGTGCAAATGATCAAGGGATGGGGCATGGTCATGGTGGATAGACAATCACTCAATAAATGAGGGAATATTGAATTCCCAGCCTGAAGAGCTCTGCCACATTCTCCAAGGGAGCAGCAACAGTCCCCTGATGCAGAGGCAGTGTCTGGCAAAAGAGGATGGTCCACTGATGGGTACTTGTAATTGATGACTAGCCTTATGAGTCTTTGCTCTGGTAATTGAAACTTAGCCTACTGTTATGGGGTGTCTATGGGTTGCCACCTGAGAGCCTCCTTGTTGCTCAAGTGGGGCCTCTCTCTAAGCCAAACTCAGCATATGAATGCATTACCTTCCTCCCAGCATGGGACATGACTCCCAGGGATGAGCTTCCCTGGCAACAAGGGATTAATACCAATTGCCAACTGGAAACACGACTGGAAAAAAAAACTTGAATAAAAGGGGGAAAAGGTAAAGACAAATGAGTTCATGTGGCTAAGAGACTTCAAAGAGAGTTGGGAGGTCATCCCAGAGGTAACAGTTACGTACACCTCAGTAGAATCTCATAGAACACCAAAGTGGATATCACCCCACACAGCGGGGCTCCTGAGGGCTCTGGAGACACCCAGGTCCTATATAAGGAGGAATAGCTCCAGAGGTTGATGACTTATCAGTGGGCTCTACTTTGCAATCTGTGCTCCTGAGAGTGACAGAGTTGGACTCAAATAATTCCTCCTTGCACATGGTCCATCAGTCCCTTCTATTCAAATCTATATGTGAGGCTGGAATTTGTAGGTGTACTTCCAGAGACTGGAGCCTCTGGCCTGCCATGTGCCAGCTATGCCTGGAAACTTGGTGGAGCTGCAACTCCTACTCTACAGCTCAATGGACTCACCAAGTCACCTGCTGAGGAGATGATGATGGACAACAGCCATCCCAGGGAATGGAGAGAGACTGCAGCTGCAGGCAGGATTATCCCATCTACTGTATCCATGGGATATAAGCCCCCTCTCACATGGAGGTGCAGTGGACATCACCATCCCAAACTCCTCAGGATTGGAGGAAGAGCTTTGGAGTAGAGTGGACTTAATGGTATTCTGTTGCAGACATATTGTGATTCATGCAATGGAAGAAATTATAACAGTGAGGTGAAGCCAGTGGCCACTAGACACTTTTGGGGCAGGGAAGGGAAAACCAGTTGGAATACAGGGACTTTTTCAGGTCTTGGGAATTATCCTGTGTGATATTACAACGACAGATACAGATCATTTTACATCAGCATATACCACGCAGAACTGTGTGGGAGAGAGTTGATCTACACTGTGAACTATGGTCCATGCTTAGTGGCAAAGCCCCAGGATGTGTGTATCCATTGCAGGTGATGTGCCACACTAATGGAAGATATCTATGTGGGAGGTTATGGGAGGTGTGGAGGTGGGGAACATGGGAATCCCTGTAATTTTTGTGTAACATTTATGTAATCTAAGCATCTTTTAAAATATATATAAAAAAATAACATTTATGTAAGCAAATGCACATACATGCATATATATTTATATATCATTTTACAAATATTGGTTTGTATTGTGAAAAATTGGATTTTTACCCACAATAATAAAAAAAAATAAAGATGACAATTAACATTCCAAAGGGAAAAAAAAAAAGTACAACCCATGAGTAAAATGGTTATTAATAGTGAAGGGGGAAAGGGGGAGGATGTTGGGAATATGGGTGCCCCCTATATACTGTATGTACCTTTACTGTGACCTAAAACCTCTTTGAAGACAAAAAAAAAAAAAATTAAGACATTGGGGAAGAAATGGAAGAAAATGGCACTGTACATACAGAAAACAGATATTACAGTGATAAAAGTGAAAATATTTTAAAAAATTCTTTTTAATATTTTTCATTTTTAATACCCCATTTAAAAATTTTTTTTAGTTTTAGTTTTTCTGTTATTATGTATTTTATTTCTAATGTCTAAACCTATCATTATTATTTATTTTTCCTCTTAATTGAATTTGGCAATATTCTTGGCTTCATTTTTGAAGAAGTTTTGGAAAACAGAAGGGTTACAACTATGGCGGGGAGGATCAATGGTGTGGGATGTCAGAGATGGGGATACATGGGAAGAAGTTCACTCTGGCATACATATAAGGTATATAAATATGTTCAAATGGTTCATTGGCACAGTGGGTAGAGATTCACACAGCAGTTGAAGGATTGTTGAATCCCCATCTTGGGGAGCTCTGTCACCTTAATGGAACAGGAACAATCCCCCAAGTACAGGGGCAATGACTAGTGAAGAAGGATGGTTCATTGATGGGCCCTTGATATTGACAACTATTCTTATGAGCCTTTTGCTTTTGAATTTGCAACTTGGCCTAGTGTTGGAGGGTGCCTAAGAGTTACCTCCTGAGAGCCGCCTTGTTGCTCTAATGTGGCCTCTCTCTAATTGAAACTCAGCATGTGGATGCATTACCTTCCCCTCAGCAAGGGACATGACTCCCTGGGTTGAGCCTCCCTGGACCGAGGGATTACTACAAAGTACCAGCTGTTGATACAACTGGAAAAAGACCTTGAATAAATGGAGAAAAAGGTAAAGCCAAATGAGTTCATATGGCTAAGAGACTTCAAAGTGAGTCAAGATGACATTAGAGAGGTAATGCTTATGCACATCCCGGCAGGATCTCATAGATGGCCATACTGGACACTACCCCAAAAAGTGGGGCTCCTGAGGGCTCCAGAAACACCCAAGTCCTGTGGTCATGGTGGATAGCTCTGGAATATGGTGCCTTGTCAGTGGGCCCTACTTTGGGGATTGTGCTCCAAATGTGACAGAGTTAGACTCAGCGGTAACTCCTCTATATATGCCTCTTCTGTCCTTTTTGTTTGAATGCATAGTAGGTGCTGGAGTTGGTAGGTGTACATCTAGGGGACTTGAATCTCTGGGCTGTCCATGTGTTGGCTGGGCCCTGAGCCTCAATGGATCCACAGCACCTACTCTACAGTTCATTTGACTCACCCAGGACAGCTGATGGGGAAGTGAGTATGTACAACCACCACACCAAGGAACCGAGAAGAGTCTACAACTGCAAGCAAGAGAGTCCCATCCATCAGCCATATGGGAATGAAGGTCCCTCCCAATTAGAGGTGGAGTGGGCATCACCATCCCAGAATCCTCAGGATTGGTGAATAAAATATGGACTAGAGTAGACTTACTGGTGTTCTACCAGAGACTTATTGTGATTCTAGAAATGGAAGAAATTATATCATTGATCTGGAGACAGTGGCCACTGGAGGTGCTGAAGGCAGGGAGAAGGAAAAAGAGGTGTAATATGGGGGCATTTTCAAGACTTGAAATTGACCTGGATGACACTGCAGTGACAGATACAGGCCATTATATATCCTACCATAGCATACAGAATTGAGTGGGAGAGAGGGTAAACTACAGTGTAAACTATAGTCCATGTTTAGTGGCAGTGCTCCAAAATGTGTTCATCAATTGCAATGTATGTACGACACTAATGAAAGAAGTTGTTAATGTGGGAAAAAGTGGGAGATCTGGGGAGTGGGGCATATGAGAATCCCTAATAATTTTTAAGTAACAATTCATGTGATCTAAGTATCTTTTAAAAATAGAGAGGGAAAAGCAGTTTTAATACAGGGGCTTTTTAGGAACTTGAGAATTGTCCTGAGTGACATTGCAATGACAGATATATGCCATTTTATATCATCATATAACATGCAGAACTGTGTGGGAGAGAGTGTGGTCTACAATGTGAACTATGGTCCACGCTTAATGGCAAAGCCCCAGGATATGTTTATCAATTACAATGAACGTGCCACACTAATGAAGGATGTTTATGTGGGAGGTTGTGGGAGGTGTGGGAGATGGGGCATATGGGAATCCCTATATTTTTTGTGTAAAAATTATGTAATCTAAGTATCTATTTAAAAAAAGAAAAATAAATAATATATATTTTTAAAAAACTTACAAAGAATGAACAATGAAAGAAAAAATAAGATAAACACTTTTGCACCTCAAAGGACTTGTGAAGAGATTGAAAATGCAGCCAAACCAATAGAAGAAAATATTTGAGAATCACATGTCCAGTAAGATTTAATACACATGATATATAAAGAGATCCTCCAACTCAACAATAAAAAAACAAATGACCTAATTAAAAAATGGGCAAAAGACTTGAATATACATTTTTCCAAAGAAGAATTAAAATGGAAAAAAAAATGTCAACATCATAGCTGTTAGGGAAATGCAAATCAAAGCTAAAATCAGATATCATTTCACACCTATTAGAATGGTCACTATTAAAAAGACAGAAACCTACATGTTTTGGAGAGGATATGGGGAGATAGGAATGCTTATTCTCAGTATGTGGGAATATAGAATGCTACAGCCACTGTGGAAGACTGCTTGGTGTTTCCTAAGGAAGTTACATAAAGATATGCCATGTGACCTGTAAAGACCGCTATTAGGTTTATACCCAGAAGAACTGAGCCCAGTGACACATGTAGACATGTGCACACCAATGTTTATACTGTAATTATTCACAACTGCTAAAAGGTGGAGACAGCCCATGTGTCCATCAGCTGATGAATGAATAAATTAAACACAGTATATACATACAGTGGAATATTATTCAGCTCTAAGAATAAATTACATTATTCTGCATATGACAACATGAATGAACCTGGAGGACATTATGTTGAGTGAGGCAAGCCAGACACCAAGGACACAGACTATATGATTTCACAATTATGAACTAAATACAATGAGTAAACTCATGGAATTAATAACTAGAATATAAGTCAACAGAAAATAAAATGAGGGTAGATAATGGAAAGCTGAGGATTAATCTGGCCAGAATTGGTAAAAAAGTTTGTTCATAAATTTTTGGAAATTAATAGAAGTGATGAAAGCACATCATAGTTTTTGTATTTATTGCTAATATACAGTTATGATAGTGATTTAAAGGGAAAGGCTAAGGTCCTGTATATTATTAGGAGGAAAGCTGAAAAGAGAAACATGAGACAATACAGCATAGTAAAACCTCACTTAAAAAATAAATATGGTTAATAGTGCATATATAAGAATTTATTTTTCTGAAAGAGAACAAATATGCAATAAAGTGATGTCATATTACTGTGATATTTGGCCAAAAATACAACCAAAACAAACTATGGACATAAGTGTATAGTAATATATTAATAAGCTTCAACCAATGGTTAAAAAATGAAATATGCTAAATGAAATAAATGACAAAAAAATACTACATGTTGTTTGACTCTATGCAAAATGCACTACAAATAAATTGGAGAGAAATAAATAGTTTATGAATATGTTTCAATAAAATTGATAAAATATAACATATATATGAAATAACCAATGTAGGGGTAACCACTCACAAATAATCAATTGTGTGATTCTGGTGGTATTTGAAGCAACAGAATTCACATGCTGAGTGAATGTGTGTGGATTGAATATGTTATAGAAATTCATGTTGACAAGTACCACTTTAAGCCATATCTAGAAGTAAATGCAATCCTTGGAGAACTGTAAGAGTTTAAACTGTTTTCTATAAGAAAATTAAAACCTAATTTAGAGATTTATTCACAATATAAATTTCTTAACATGATTTCTAAAAATTATCAAAGACTCTGAGTGACATAAGGAAAGAAGGAATTGAGCTAAAATCAACAAAAAACTGATGCTCTTCTCTGATTCCATAGAAAGTATAAATATCAAAGTCCCCTCAAACTTGCTACCACATGCATTCCCCTTCAAAAATCTTCCCTAGAGGACCCAGTTATGTTTCTTTTTAAGTTTGTTTCTGAATTCATCTTATCACATCCTGAGTAATATCTCTTCAACTGTTAAACTCTAGACTCTCTCCATGGATGAAATCTTGAAACAATATATAATTCAGCTTTCTAATTATACATGCAGAGTGGTCATTTATAATTTTCTTCTAAAAAGACCTTTAAGCTTACCAATTTTTGGTATTCAATAAAAATGCCAGACATAGAACAGATCTGATTTTTCCTTTTCATGTTTATTTTATGCATTCATTCATGCTTTTGCTCATTTATTAAATATTTTAACTGCATATTATATGCTACCCTTCTGAATGGTGAAGGTTCAAAAGTGAGTAAGACAGTCTCTTGACTCTCAACAACTTCACAGATAAGTGTAAAAGAGAGAGGCATAAAACATGTGGAATGTCATCTATGGGCAAAATGATAAAAATGTGTGTTTATTTATATATAATAATATAGGGACCTAAAGTAAGTGAAAAATAACTTGTAACCAGAAGAAATATAAAAATGAGTTTAAATCAGTATTGAATGTTGAAGACGGAATTGTATTCTACCTGTATAGATAATAAGCTGTTGAATAATACAGCTAGAAAAATAAAAAATAAGCAAAAACAGGTAGAAAATTGTATATAGTCTATCACAAGTAATTCTTGGAGGATTGATAAAGTAATGCATGATTGGCTATGGTTGGAAATAAAGTTTTAAAGAGGTCAAATGAAAGAGCCTTACATGCATGTTAGGCAGGGCTATGAGTAGTGTATAGAATCTTTGATGAAAATTAGAAAAAAATTTTTCCTTTGTGTGTGAAAAGTTTGAAGAGATTCTCAATTGAACAAATGATTTCACAAAAGCCTCTCCAGTGTCCTAGTTTAGAGTCAACCATTGTCCTGTGATGTGGGGGTGCATTTAAACCTCTCTCAAATCCCTCTACAATGGTCTTTGTACAGGGCACATATGCTCAATCATAAGTGGTAGACCTAAGAATAGACTGTAGGATTTCACATCTGTTGTTGTCAGGGTGTGGAGCAAAGGAAGAGTCAGACAAGTTGATGTATATGAAGCAGAGGGCTGCAGCTCACTCAGGCAAAAAGCCCAGAGATCACTGTGACCCTTTCTTTTATTCAGCTAAAAAACAACGCATAAATTCTCCCCCCCCCCAACCTTGCTCTCCCACTATGTTTCTCTTACTACAGCAAGAACACTGCCTTCTCTGGCAGTCTACCAAGGGGCATAAGTATAAACATTATTTCTAGCCCTAGATGCCTTAGTCTATCTAATATCTCAGCTTCGTGCATGAGAGCGCTACCTGTTTGTGAGTTCGCAGACAATCTTTCTTGGGAATTCAGACAATAACACCTGTGTGGTGAGTTCATTTCGCTCTGCCTCCTTCCACTGATATCTGCAGTATGCAGTGTCCTTGGAGACATTTACTAATGTGTCTCTGCCAGCAAGCATGCTTGTTGAATGCTTAACCCTTTATGCTCTGACTGTCAGCATCTTCTCCAACACACATCCATGAATTTCTCTTTGGTGAATAATCCTGCACATTCATTAGAGTCACTGAAAATGAGCAGGGACTGAGTTCCATTCTCTCCAATATCGGAGGATATCTAGCTGCAGCTCTGAGATACTGCGTAATTACAAATAATTCACAAAACATACATATACACCTGCATGTATACATACATATGTACATGAATATGCATCTTTTCTCTGTGACTCAGTATACAGATTTTAAAAAGTGCTATTCCCATTACTTGAAACTCTTTGCCTTTTGTTTTTTAAAAGTCTCTTGACTTTATATTATTTACCAGAGTCTCTGTGGATTAGAGTCATTAAGGGATTTACAATGTAAAATTTCCAGAGAGAAGAAACTTGACTTTTTTTCTGAGACAAAAAAGTTTACCCTGAGGGGTCCCCAGCTGATTTTAAAGCCTTGGTCTTTCCAGTGAGACCTTCTTCCAGGTGTCTGCTGTGGAATTGTCTTGGGGTGATTTGCCAACAACCCAACCTCAGAAGTGATTTGGTCTGAACAAGTCCTATGGAAACCCCATTCTCTTGGCTCAGAAGACAAATTCCAGAAGAAATAAAATGAAATAAAATCTAATCTCCTCTTGATTTCTCCTGACTTAAGACATTTCTACTGTGCCTGTGAGATATCCTGTTAAGCAAGGTGAGGAATTGCTAAGGAAAAAGCTGAACACCTGGAAAAGAAGGATGGAAACCTACTGAGACTATTCCCTAAGTTATAAAAAACCTTTGGTCCTGAAATGAAGATGGCATCAATTCACATTAGATGTCTGAGAATTCTTTGAAGGTTAGGTTAGATGTTAGGGGAAGTTGTAAAGTCTTGTAAGGTCTGATAAATTCATTCTGAACATTACTTTACATTTGTAGGCAGTTCCATAGCTAAGGGGTTGTTTTGTACCTTTCAGTTCAGTATATCAACAAATTTCTGTAATCCTAAAGTTCATTTTGTATTTTTTTAAACTGAAACACTTTTTGAATTCTTTTTCTTCTAGATTGCTCCATTTAGGGGGAAAGTGCTATGAGGAATAATGCTATATACAAACAACAACAACAAATGCTGCTTCTTCCTCTGCCTCATCCTCCCTGTCCTCCTTTCCCCAGCGAGTGCCTAGAGGACACCACATGCCAGATGAGGACAACTGGCATTGGGGCCCTGGGGAGCACTTGTGCCATCAAAAGTGCTCCTCCCTGCAAGGCACCCACCTGCCTGGAGCAGCTGCTGGAGCTGCCACTGCCCACAGAGCAGCACGGAGTCCCCTGAAGCCTGGAGCCTGAGATGAGACAGGGGCATGGCAGCAGCCAGGGAGCCTGCAGCTCAGCTTTCTGAACTGGGAAGAAGAGGAAATGGAATTGGAACCCAGAGTTGGGAGAAGGACCTGCTAAAGTGTTCAAGAGTAGCCTGAGCTTGGCAGCACCCTTCCAAGCTTCCTGTATATCATGGAGACCTTTCCTCACTCTCCCAATACCTCATCTCTGAAGATACTTGGGTGTGGGGAGGGAACTGGTAGCACATGCAGATTTCAGTTTTATTCACAGTTCACAAGCACAGATGAGTACATTAAAGAAGAGAAATAAAAGCATTTACATTTTAAAAAATCTAATAAGGATATATTATTGATTTAATAATGCATATAATCTCACTTTGGCTTTTTCACTTTATGAAATTAACACATTGATTTATTTCTCTAGTACTCACATTTCATCAATTTCTTTAAGACCCACTCAAAGGCCTTATAACTGCAGTTTATTTCATGTATCTTCCTGTATTAGCCAGAATTCTCAATAGAAAGAGAACCAACAGGAGATATCTGCAAATATTATGAGAGTCTTATAAAAATTGTCTCACATGACTATGGGGATGCACAATTCCAAATCCTAGGGCAAGCAGCAAGTCAGGAATTCTGATGAAGGTCTTTGATGAATTCTCTAGGAGAAGATGGCTGGCTGAAGTACAGATGGAAATTCTCACTTCTAACTGCTGAAATCCTCACTTGTCATTTAACGTCTTCAATCAATTGGATGAGACTTCTCTCATTGTTGAAGGCAATCTCCTCAGGTGATTGTAGCTGTAATTAGCCATATAGTCAATCAAATTACTGATGATTTAAGTCCACAAAATGTTATCACAGTAACAAGCAGGTAAGTGCTTGCTTGACCAAATAACTGACACCATCACCTGGCCAAGGTGACACATGAGCCTAACCATCATCCCTCCTTTAATAAATCAATCAAACTCTGTCCCTTTCTGCCCCTTTCCTTTTCTTTCTCTCTTCCCGCAATCCTCCTTTCATCCACTGCCTTGAGTAACATTTAAGAAGGACCCTTAGTCATTCAATACTATACAATAATATCATTTTTATATATCCTAAATATTAGGGACATTGATTTTCAACTATTCTTACTTGGAATTTATAAAAATATAAACCCATCTATATTTTTCAATCATGTAGCTTAACTTTCCTAGACTAGGAAGAATAAATAAACTTACCTATCTCTTTTTATCTGAGAAGATTCTGCTTTGATGAGTGAAGTATCTTGCCTTTTCTTTTTTCCTTCCTTTGCTCTCTCAAGAGAAGAGCTTCTCCACCCAGCATGGATAAAATGGATAAAGACAACTGGACCAAGGTGAGAGAGATTATTCTTATCTGGATACCTGCCACCAGAATCTTTGGGAGCCTCTTGTTCTACATTTGTTATTGGCTTATTTGGTGACTGTCCTTGGAAACATCCTCATCATTACCCTGATTCTTATAAATTATAGGCTCCACTCATCCATGTATTTCTTCTTTAGCAATCTCTATTTCAGTGAAATTTTAATCATCACATGTGTTGTTCCAAGATGATAGCAGGTTTCCTGTTAGAGAAGAACATCTCAGTTAATGAATGCTTTGCCCAGTTTTATTTCTACCTCGTCCCTGGATGCTCTGAGTTCACACTTTTTGCAGTCATGATCACGATGTTGCATTTTGTTGTCCCCTTCAGTACCCTATGATTATGACCAGATCATTTTGTGTCCATCTTGTCATACTCTCCTGGGAAGGCAGCTTTCTCCTCATCCTCCTATCGACCATCCTTAAGGCAGGACTGCCATACTGTGGCCCCAATGAGACTGATCGTCTTTTCTGTAACAGTGCTTCCTCCTCCTCCACTTGGCCTGGGCTGATGTACCTGTCATTTAGCTATTGGATTTACTCATCTCCATTGTCCTGCTCATCAGCTCCTCTCACTCACAGTGGTCTCTTATATTACATCATATCCACAATTATGAATATACCTTCAGGCCAAGGTCAATACAAAGCTGTTGCCACCAGTGCCGTTCATTTCACTGTGGTCCCCATGGGCTATGGAAACTCCATCTGTGTATGTCCACCCCTCACAGAAAAGCAGCCTGCACCTAAACATGATCCTCTTTATCCTCTACAGTGTCAACCCACCTCTCTTGAATCCCTACTTTTCAGTCTATAGAATAAAACTGTGAAAAATGCCCTGAAGGACACCCTAGTTAAGGACTGGGACTTCCTGAAAGGGATGAAGTCCAAGTGAGGGAACCTTTGAGAATCATCCCAGACCTGGGAATTCTCAGCCTTGTAGAGAATGAGTCCAAAAATTGATACAATAATTGGGGGTATATCTATGGTAAACCTTCATATTACATCATATCATAATAATATAGTCAAACTGGATTCAAATATGTCTTATCTTTTTAAGATGCATGAATAAATAGTAAAAGTATAAATTGGTGGTTCTAGTATTTTGTGGTATTTATAGGCCCCAGAAAATCATGTCCTTAGGAATAATCCATTCCTGTGGGTGTGAACCTGTTGTAGGTAGGACCTTTTGATTAGGTATCTCTAGTTAATGGCCTTTTGATTAATTTACTTCAGTGAGGCCTGGCCCAGGTTGCATTTTAATCCTCTAACTAGAGTCACTTATGAACAGGAAGAATATGGAGAGAAACACAAAGAACAACTCCCACAACTAGAGAGAGTAAGCCCCAGAAGTCAGAAGCTGTAGTTAATTGAACACAGAAGCAGAGAGAAAGCCATGATGCAGGAAGCTGAAGGCAAAGAAGCCCAGAGAAGGAGGAAGAGTGCCAGGAGATGCTGCTGTATGCCTTGCCATGTGCTTTGCCATATCAACAGAAGAAGGTCGGTCTTCAGAGAGAAAAGCATCACCTGATGATGCTTTTACATCATTACAGCCTCAGAACTGTAAGCCTGTAAGTTTAAAAATCTCTATTTTCAAAGCAAGCCCATTTCTGCTTTATTGCTTTCAGCAGCTTTTAGAAAACTAAAGCAGTGATTTTCCTAGTGACAGTTGTAGCCATAGATGTTGTAGTTAATTGATGTGGTGCTGGTGCTGTTGGTTAAGTGATCAGAGTAATAGCAGGGGAGTAATGGAGACTTGTATGTGTGCATAATAGTGGTTGAATATATATAGACAAATTCAGAAAGAACCAGTTCTGCTCTGTGGCCCTGTGGAAAGGACAAAGACAAATGTATACACAGATACACAAACTCTCACAAACACACACACTCACATATACACATGATGGAATGTAATCAAGGTATATTTTCTGATGTATTTAGCCTTAACTGTAACTTAGCATCAACTAATATTAAGATCATTGCCATTTTATTATTAATTTTACATTTATGAATCACAGTTTTCCATAGATTTTTTCCCTTAAAATTTTCATTTCCTTTTTATGTAAATTCAATCATCTTCTATAACATGAATTCCTTATCCTCTTCCAGATAGTAAGAAAAATTTCCTTCCCAAATGAACTTGATACATACCAATACTATAAATTGCCCCATTTTAATGATGTAAGGCATAACCATGTCAAATAACCTTCCTTCTTCAACCCTTATATCACCATCCTCATCAGTGAGTAAAACAGATGTATGCTAAGGAGGAGCAACTCAGTTGTCCACTCCATCCTTTCTCACATATAATTAAATCTACCACTACTTTATATAATGCTGTTACCACATAAACAGTCATGCATTTAATCTAATCATTTCACAATAGATAATGTAAGCATGTAATTTGCCTAATTTGGGTTTCTTTTGATAATAAAATGGGTTTATGCATGTTGTTTTGTTGGGAAAAAGTTGCAAAACAGAACTTTCCCATGGCATAACTGATCTTGTCGTCAGCTTACAAGTGAGAAAATGCAAAGCATTCCACATGGCCTTATGCTCTAAACAAGGACCATTAGGTGATGTCCTTTCTTCCTGGGGAAGCCAGGATGCATTATTATGGTCCTGCCATCCTAGGACCAAAGGATTGATGTAAAAATTTGAAAATACACATTGTGTGATACAGGTGAAAATATTTACCTCACATTTAGTTGATGGTGAAAGTGAAAGCACTAGAGGGTGTTAATTCTTCCATGGTGTACTCATACACTGCAATATAGGACAATTAAGGTCAATCACAGAAGAGAAATTGTCATAGCCATTTGGTGATTATTTCCCTTCAGGAAAAGTATTTTCTCAATTAACCTATCTGTTCCTGATTTATTCCTTTCTAAGTATGTCTTTCCTGTGTCATTTAAGTCCATTTTTGAAAAATTAATTTGCAAACAAAACTCTAGAGAAGGCAGTATACCCTACAAAGTGTGCTTCCTGTTGGGCTGTCAGCTAAAACTAATGTCTTGGCACTCCAGGAGCTGTTTCCTAATCATAGAGCTCATTGAAGCCTTAGCTGGAAATAGGTCAAGTTTATTTTCTTGTTGTGGGATTGAGGTGGGATTGGGGATTCAGATTGCTAAAGAGCAATGACAGAGAAGCTGCTGATATGCTTTCCTTTGTACATGGGCCCTGCACTTAAGTTTCCTATCACTATGCCCAGGTTTATACAAACCCCTTAATCTCAGCTTCTTTAGTTGGGTCACAGTCTCTGCCTGGTCTATAAGTCTTGGTAACAACTGGTTGGCAAGTGATACAGGGAAGAGACCAGTATACTCTCCTGGTATTCGGTATATATCACCACGAATGGTAAGCTAACTAACTATGAGGAAAAGGCCTTTCCTTAACCACACAGTATGCCAGTTCTCCTGTTCCCTTTCAGGATTGTTTGTTTGAATAATTGTTCTCCCAACCCACTCCCTCCCCACTGAAGTGCACAATATTTATTCAAAACACTGTGATGTACAACATTTTCCTAATAATTTTCCTAAAGTTCCATAATTACTGAATAACAGGAAAAAACTTAGTGAACTTCTGAACATTTGCATAATGAACAAAGCCAGTTGCCCAATCTGAAAATCCTCATTGCCTTAAAGCATAAAATAATATTGCTAGAGGCATAGTTTTGGTCATATCATTTACAGTGCATTGACTTTTTTCTTTATTAGAGAAGTTGTGGGTTTACAGAACAATCATGCATAAAATATAGGATTCCCATATACTACCTCACCACCAACACCTTTCATTAGTGTGAAACATTTGTTACATTTGATCTACATTTTTATAATTGCACTATTAATTAAAATCCATGGTTTATCTTAGGGTTCACTGTTTTTATAGTATATTTCCATGGATTTTCCAAAAATTTGCATTCTGTTACCAAATGTACAATCTAATATTTCCCCTTTTAATCATATTGAAATATATATTTCAGTGCTGTTCATTTCATGGACAGTGTTGTGCTACCATCAACACCATCCATTATCAAAACATTTTCATATTCCAAATAGGAACCCTCTATATTTTAAGCCTTACATTTGCATTCCCTATCTCCACCACATCCCCTGGTAACCTAGAGTCTAGATTCTGACTCTTTGAGTGTGTTTTTCTAGTTATTTGAAATCAGGGAGATTATACATTATTTGTCCTTTTCTGTCCAGCTAATTTCACTCATTATGATTGGGGAGTGAATTTTGCAAGTGACAAAAACCTAATTCTGTCAGTCAGGGGAAAGAAAAGATTTTGCTGGCTCAAAGAATCCTGCAAGAGTTTCAAAAAGCAAAGCATAGGCTTCTGTGGTGAACAGCACTCAAGTCAGATCGCTATCATCAGGTGAGAAATAGCAAACCAAGTTGCAAGGCAACAACTGCATGTATTTGGTGTCCTAGAATTCAGGGGGCAGAGTTTCAGGTAGCCATACAAAACATGCCCCATCTTTCTATTTCCAGACAAACATTTTTAAAGTAAAAGAAAATTAGAGAAGTTGTGTGTGATTGGTGGATATTTGAGGTACTTTGCCTTTCAGGTTAAATAGTGAACTGAGTTCTTTACCTTGTGGCTTGTTTTATTGTATCCAGATGTCCTTGGGGTTTTGAGGAACATTGTTGCCTGATGCTTAGAATTCTTTGGCATTTTGTGATATATGGTTGATATTTACCTAATAGCAATCTCCAGAATGAACCCCTGACTCCATTGTAAATTTCTTAACCAGGGTAACTGTTTTATTTCCTATACACACTACTCTGCATTTCTCTGCTTGTTAAGTCATCGATCTCTTGAAAATGTTTTCTATACATAGGGAGGAATAGAGGCAGTGATGGATTTCATTAACTGCTTATTGTTGCTTTCAACAAAGAGAAACTAACTTTGCTTCTTTGTTTCCCTTTGGAAAAGTACAAGGAATAAAGCTAAGAGGTCTGGCTTTGGTGAGTTGAACATTCCTGAATAAAATGCCTGCAGCCAGTAAAGGTGTCCATTTAGAATCTATCAGTAAACAGCTTTAGAGGCAAGTTGAGCACAGTCTTTAAATGCTCTGGAACATTTTGTAAAATAACGGGTGCACTATTAGTGTTTATCCTAGAATAACTATAAAAAGTGAACTATGCTGACTGTGCTGAATGATGGGTCTAAGACTTTAGGACAAAATGGGACATCCTATTTCTTATCTTTAACCTTTATTCCATAATAGAAACAATTAAACCCTCATTTCTCTATTAAGGAAATCCTCTTTTACTAATGATCAGTTTCTTCTAGTAAACTTGAATTCAGTAAGCTTGCTTTTGTCTTTTAATGCTAATTAATGAAATTCTAGTGCCTAACTTTAAAACTTCAAGCCTACTCTATTAACAAACGGAGCAAACTTTCTGTGTTAACCCTTACTATTCCTCCATCTTTATTGGTAGTTTCTGTTTTTTAACTCCTTCCCATATGGTCCATGTCTTTCTCTTCCATAATTTATTTCATGGAAAATGAGCTATTTGGATTTCATAATTTGCGGTCCCTTTACTTTGACTTCCTGTTTGGATTAGCAGGCTTTGGCTGAGTAAATTAGGTGAGATGAGAAGAAGTTAGAACATTCTTGTTCCATTCTAGTTTGTGTGAGCTATGGCATTTCTATGCAAACTCTCAACTCTCAGGTAGACAAAATGACCAAATCAGTGAAAGTTATTCAACTTCTCTTCAAAGGCGCACTAGTGTTTATTCAGTGAGCCCACTGAATTGCAGCTATGGGACAGTGATAACAGCCATGCATGTAATAAACAATAGTTTATCTCCCTAATACCAACTGAATACTTAACCAGCCCACAGCAAAGAGGAATGTGGAGTCACTGAAATGGCTGCATTCTCTTACTACAGCAGCCATCCTCAGATACAATGGTTTATCTTTATGGGACAATTAACTTCTATCATTTTTTGAAAACAAACATAAGTCATGATACACATAACCTTTGAAAAAAGAACTAATTTGATGGTAATGAGAATGTAGTAATGGGCTCACAGCCACGGGATTCACAAGTATTGTCACTATCTGGATCCTCCATAGTTATTATCTTTTTTTACAATCTTGGAGTTTATAATATTTTATTCTTTCTGTGGCTGATTTTGAGAGTATACATGCTGTATGTTGTAGGTGAAATATTTAAGAGACAATTTGAGATGTAACCTTTTATTTGGAAGGATACATTTTTGCTTTTTTTAAGGCAGATAAGGTATTCTGAGTAACCTAATTGGATTGAGAATATTCAGAACTGTGCCTCAGTCTTGGAAGGACAGTTATATTTCTGTTTTATGCTCAAGCCTAGGGTATAGCTGGTCTCCAATTATCGTTATTTATTTTAATGCCATCTTTTGTCCCTAAGCTTTTCATGTCTGGTGAAATGCCATAGTGGTTTCTCATCAAGTCATTTCCTCTTCCAGATAGGCGGATGCTTCAGGAGCAAAGATCCCAATTCCATATTCAATTTCTTTTGTTTCCTTATGACCCCAGATTTTCTCACATGTTTCCAAAAGCATTTTTCCTGGGTTTCCTTATGACCCCAGATTTGATCACATCTTTTTCCAATAACATTTTTGTTCTCTGAAGAGAAGGAGGTTGTGAGCCAATGCCCAAATGGGCAAAATCTATGATAAGTTAGAAGTATGTAGTTGTGCAGTCAAGGTGGCATGACAGTGGTGCAATGATACTATTGGGTTGGGCTGTGCTGGTTTGTCCTGGGGTAGGGAGGGTAGGGTGGGTTGGACAGTCATTTGAACTGGGGAGAGGGTTGGGGAAAAGAGCAGGTGAACACTGGTGATTGGCAGGTTCACAGTTGAAACTAAAATGTTGGGAATGCTTTTTTGGCAATATGGCAAGTGAGGGTTACTGGTTTAGGGTGTTGGATGTGGGGAACATTTGGGGCAGGGTGCACCTTGGGCAGGCTTTTATGGAATGAGTGTTCATCTTGCCACAGTGTGTTATATCAGTGGGTGGAGACCCACATAATGAGTGGCAAGGAGGTGGACTCACATCCTGGGGAGGCCCGCTATGTTCTCAGATAGAGGGGTGGGAGTGACTTGAGAGCATGTGTTGTCCCTAATAGGTATGGTACTGATTTTCTGCCCAGTTGTTCCTTCAGTTCCTCTGTTGACAGGAGGCTGTTGAAGTCTACAACTTAACTGTAGATTTGTAGATTTGTCTTTTCAGTTCTATAAAATTTTTCTTTTATTTTTTGGTGCTTTCTTCTTTGGAGCATATCCATGTTGAATTGCTATTAATTCTTGATGGATTAACGTTTTACAATTATACAATATCCCCCCTTGTAATTGGTAATTTTCTTTAATCTACTAATATGATATTAATATAGCCTATACTGCTTCCTGTTTTATTAATGTTTGCAAGACATATCTTCTCCATCTTATTTTAACTTATCTATATTGTTATATTTGAAGTGAGATTCTTATAAAGAACATTAAGTTTGGTCATGTGTGTTTTATCCATTCTGTCAATATCTGTCTTTAATTAGTGCATATAGGCCATTTACATGTAATATTATACTTGGTATGTTATGGCTTAAGTCTCTTAATCTATGTTTACTTTCTGTTTGGTTATCTATTTAGATTTTCTCCTTTCCTTGAGATACTTGAAATATTTCTAGAAATCCATTTTATTGTTCGATACCATTTTGTGGCAAAACATTTTTATACCATTTTTATAGATTGTCTTGTGTATTACATCACACATACATATGATATCACAGTCTACTAGTGTCATCATTTTATCAGCTTGAGTGAAGTGTCAAAATTTTTTCTCCTTTTACTTCCCTTTTCTCTCCTCACTTATATCATAATCATCTTACAGATTTCTTTTACATGCATTGAAAACCACATCTGTTTTATGATTTTTGCCTCAGTAGTCAAATATAATTAAGAAAAATGAAGAGGAGAAGGAAATTCTATTATGTGTACATACACATATTTTCTTGTTTTCTATTGCTATTCAACCTATCTGATGTTCCAAGATTTCTTTTTTCATAATTTATTTTCTATTGAGAGTATGTCGTTTTCTCATTCTTTCAGGGTAGATCCACTGAATACAAATTTTCTTAGTTTTTCTTCAGCTAAGAAAGTTTTTATTTCATCTTCATTCCTGAAATATACTTTCATTGTCTATAAAAATCTGAGTTGACAGTTCTTTTCTTTCAGCACCTGAAAAATGTTGTGCCACTTCCTTCTGACTTCCATAATAGTTTATGAGAAATCCAGTCATTAAAAAAAAAGTCCCATATAGATAAGGTATAGTTCTTCTCTGTTTTTTTTCTTTTTTTTTTTTTTTTTTTTTTTTTTTTTTTTTTTTTGTCCTTAATTTTCAGATGTTTGCTATGTCTTGATGTAGATTGATTTTGGGGCTTATATTATGTGGAGTTCAATCCACTTCTTAAATCATTAGATTTATGTCTCTAGACAAAGTTGTTAATTTTTCAGCCAGTATTTCTCCCAATAACTTTTCAGCCCTGCCCTCTTTCTCTTTTCCTTCTGAAACTTACAGATAGAATGATTTGCTTTAAAAAATGTCCAGGTTTTAATAAGATATCACTAGCTATACCAAGAGCCAGGGAAATCTCAATATGAATGAAAGAAGACAATCACTAGTTACCAGCATGAGAGTGTATTAGTCACAGATGATAGTGATGTTAGCTTTTTGGTTATAGTCCCACAGGTACTTGAAGCTCTGTTTTTGTTTTTTTTTTCCAGTTTATTTTCTCTCTGCATTTTGAATGGGGAGACATTCTGTTGTTCTTTCTTTAGGTTTACTGATTCTTTCCTCTGTCCCCTCCATTTTGCTGTTGCATCCATTCACTGAGTGTTTCATTTTAAATTGGTTATTATGTTTTTAATCTGTACTTTCTTTTTGATTCCTCTTTATATCATCCATTTCTTTGCTGAGGTTTTCTGTTTATTTTTCATTTGTATCAAGTGCATGCATAGATTTTGCTGAAACATTTTATGACAGTTGCTTTAAAATCTTTGTAAGATCATTTGAACATTTATGTCACACTTTGTGGCAGTTTGAGATTAATTATGAATTCCAAAAAAAAGATATTGATTATGTTTGTCAACTGGTTTGTTCCTCTGGGCATGATACCCTTTGATTGTATTAAATTCAAAAGTTTTACATTTACTTGATTCAATCAAGATTAGGGCTTTGATTTGATCATGACATAAGGGCAACTCAGGGTTGAGTCACCACCCCCTTCATGGCTATATAAACTCAGTCAATGAGATAGAAGCATATACACAGATGAAGAGAGACAGCTCCATAGACATGGCAGAGGGATAAGCCACTTGCCTGATAGTTTGCAGTGCTGAGAAAGCCCCAGGAACAGGGAGGAACCCTCCAGCCTACAGCTAAGATCAGAAGGAGCTGGGAACTTGGAGCCTTCAGAGGAAAGAGAAAGGCTGAACCCTTGCAGACATCAATGACATCTTGCTTCAACACATGGCAAAAGACTGTGGGTAAGAAACCAACCCTGAGCTGGACTTTTTAGGGCCTTGTAACTGTAAGCTTTTACCCCAAATAAATACCCTTTATAAAAGCCAACAGATTTCTGGTACTTTGCATCAGCAACCCTTTGGGTGACTAATACACCATTATGCTGGTATCTAGTGATTATCTTTTCTCATTCAAATTGAGATTTCCCTGGCTCTTGGTATAGCTAGTGATATCTTATTAAAACCTGGAATTTAAAAAAATTTTTTATTTATACATATTATTAAACCATGCAGTACATAAAAGTGTAAAATCAATGGTATTTGGTGTAATCATATTGTTGTGCAATCATGAATTCTATCTTTATTAGAGCATTTTCATTATTCCAATAATAATAGTAATAAAATACAAAAAAAGACAAACCAAAACTCATCACTTCTCAATCTCTCTGTGCTTCCCCTGCTATACATAGCTACTATTCTGTTTATGCCTTTCTAGTTTATTGGTATTTATATTTTATATAGATGGAGTCAGGCAATATGTAGTTACTTGTGTCTAGTTTATTTGCATTAATATATTTCCTTTCTTACCCTTACTTGAGTTTTATTAATATATTAATATATATTACTGTCCATAGTCTGCTTTGGTTGTATTTTTACCTGCTATTAACATCTTGTAACATTAACCTACACTTCTTCAATTTCAAAGAAAAAGAGTCTTATATGTGCAATATTACCCATATTTATATTTCACATGAGGTTTCACCATGGTATACAGTCTCATGTTGCATTTTTTAGCTTTCCTTTAATAATACACATGACCTTAGATTTTCTCTTTCAACCACTGTCATACCCATATAATAGCTCTGCTAGTTAGAAACACTATGATGTGCTTTCACCATTACTGTTCATTTCCAAAGATTTACAAACATTTTAAGCAAGTCTGCACACATTAACCTTCAGCTTTCTATTCTCTACCTCAATCCATTTTCTGGTACCTATACTCTAGTTATTAAATCCATGATTTTATACATTATATTTAGTTCATAGAAGTGCAATCATATAGTATTTGTCCTTTTGTGTCTGGCTTGCTTCACACAATATAATGTCTTCTAGTTTCCTCCATGTTGTCTTATGCTTCATGACTTCATTTCTTATTACAGCTGCATAATATTCCATCATGTGTATGCACTGCAATTTGTTGATCCATTCTTCAGTTGATGGACACCCATATTGTTTCCATCTTTTGGCAACTGTGAATAACACTGCAATGAACATTAGTGTGCATAAGTGTGTTCATGTCACTGCTCTCAGTTCTTCTGGGTATATATATCTAGTAATGGTATTGCTGGATGTATGAGTCAGCCAAAGGAGTGCTGATGCAAAAGACCAGAAATTTGTAGGTTTTTATGAAGGGTGTTTATTTGGGGTAGAGGCTTACAGTTACCAGGCCATAAAGCATAAGTTAATTCCCTCACCAAAGTTTGTTGCCACATGTTGCAGCAAGATGGCTGCCGACATCTGCCAAGCGTTCAGGCTTCCTGGGTTCCTCTCTTCCTGGGCTTGCTTCTGCCTGGGCTCAAGTTTGCTTCTCTCCACAAGGCCATCTGTAGACTATCAGGCAAATGGCTCAACTCTTTTCCAGGGGCCTTTTCTCTTTCCTCACAACCAAGCTCCTTGTGTGCTTATTTCTGTGGGCTCCAGCATTAAAACTCCAACTCAAAATTCCAACTCTGTCCATTGTCATGTCTTTTATCTTTGATTCCCCACCCACCAAGGGGCAGGGCTCAAAGCCCTATGGACATGGCCCAATCAAAGCCCTAGTCATAACTTAATCATGCATGAATAGACCAGTTTACAAGCATAATCCAATATATATTTTTGGAATTCATAACTTCAAACTGTCAAAATGCTACACTGATTCATGTGGCAAAACTATATTCAACTTCCTTAACAAAAGCCAAACAGTCCTCCACAGTGGCTTTATAATTCTACATTCCCACTAACAGTTAATAAGCATTCTTCTCTCTCCACATTCTTTCCAACACTTGCAGTTTTCTCACTTTTATCAGTGGCTATTCTAATAAGTGTAATATGATATCTCATAACTTTGATTTGCAAGTCTCTTATCTCTAGTAATGTTGAACATTTTTTCTTTTCCTTTTTATTTAACAATTTGTATTTCTTCTTTGGACAAATGTCTGTTCAAATCTTTTGCCCACTTTTTAATCAGGTCATTTGTCTTTTTATTGCTGAGTTGTAACATCTCTTTATATATCCTGGATATTAAACCCTTTTCAAATATGTGATTGCCAAAAAATTTCTCTCATTAAGTCATCTGCCTTTTTATTCTTTTGATGAATTACTTTGATGTGGAAAAGTATTTAATTTTGAGGAAGTCCAATTTATCTATTTTTTCTTTTGTTGCTTGTACTTTGGCTCTAATAGTCAAATAACCACCACCTACCACAAGATCTTGAAGATGTTTCCCATGTTTTCTTCTAGTAATTTTATGGTCCTTGACTTTATATTTAGGTCTTCTTTCTTGAGAGGGTCAGATCTCTTTAGTCCCTTTCTGGCTCCAAGGGCAAACAATGCCATGACCCCACCTGTCCTGGAAGGGCCCATGGGACACAGCAGACCAAATTTTTGGCCAAAAGCTGAATCAACATAAGGCTGTGTCCCTCTCTCTACCCTTTCCTGAGGATGTGGATCCTTGTACCTGCAGGTCCAGGGCCAGAGAATTCTAAATGGTCTGTTCCTAGGGTGGAGAAAGGGCACTGGCAACTGCAACTTCTGCTCACAGTGTTCCTGTTGAGATTCTTTTTCTTTTTCTTTGCCCCCTCTCTTCTGGGTGGTGTCCAACCTTCCCCTGGTGTTCTAACACTAGAACATTTTTTCCATGCCATTTCTGCCTGTCCTCTAGTTATTTTTCTGGGAAAGAAATGAGTCCTGTGTCATGTGGAAGTCCAGATGCCACACATGGTCTCCATTGACACTGCTGTGGTGATAGACAGGGGATTGTTTGAATCAGGCAGGGCTGAAAGTCCTAGCACCCTACTGGCCTGCTCTGACATCACCTTAACAAGGGAACTGGGATGTTCCACTGCAGCCTGGATGACGTGGAAATCCAAGTTCTTTACTCAATCTTTTCAGACAAAGCTGAGTGGGGTCACAAGATTTTTCTTTGGTATAGACCTGAATAGAGTTTTTTTTCTAAAATTTTCTGTTTTGTTAGGCCTCTCCTTTCCTGGTCTTTTAGCTAAAGAGAAAAGGTTTTTGTTGGAGCCCTTTTTGTCTGTCTCTTCATGTTTCTGTATTGCTAGTTTCTCCAGAACCAAGTCTGGGTTACAAGAGTCAAAATGGTAACCCTGGGAACTCACAACTGTGTCAATCCCCAGATTTGAGGTTCCTAACTGGTATTCCTTCTTTTTTCTATCTTTCAGAATCTTCTTGTGCTTGTTTTATATATAAAGCCTTGGGATTTTACTTGAACTTAGCAGCAACCATAAAAAATATACTTCTATCTTTTAGGAAATGGAAATTTTTAAATAAACTTCTAATTTTATAATTATTTCTGATTTACAGATATTTTGGGCTTCCATGATGAGCCCTTATCAGAGGCCAGGGTATAGGAAGACATGAGGGGGAAAAATGGTAAACTGGTTTGATGGTATTTCAAATTCTGATCCTCAGTCTTCCTGATTTTATTTACTGTTCAGAGTCCTCATGGAGCTATTCCATCTATTCTGTCCAGATTTTATAGATGCATTCAATGGAAGAGATAGAGTGGAATGTTCCAACTATATCTTATCTGGAACTAGAATCTCTGAACTTTAACTCTCCTTCTTCTCTTCCAGTCTCCTCTATCCTTTATCAAATTTATGCTTCTGCTATATGATCTTAAAAATGCACTAGTGAAACTGAAATAATAGTTTTGTAATAATAGGAAGTATGACATCTCTTCTTCATCATGGTTTCTGTGACTTCCTTAGTGAATAACAGTTTAAGCTAATTACCCTGTATTCTTTTTATTATTAAATTAGAAAATTATCACTTAAGTTTATAGATTTTTAGACATGGGAGTAATTATTAATGATTTTTTTCCAGAGAGATTTGATTATTCAGATTGGTCAAAAGCCTAGAAACATTGAGAGATGGCCCAGTGAAGTCTTTTGTAGTCCAATGCAATGAAATTTCAAATTCATATGCTTGAATTTAGAAATATTCTATTAGAAGATCCTGGAAAACTAATTTGATTGTGGTCATTTATGTTCTGTTGTGTGCCAAAAATATATCTGTTTACATGTTATTCATAGAATGATAAAATAGCATTTCACAATTTTAACCCAATTAGTGAAAAATATTATCAACTATATAGCAGATTTTATTTTAATCATTGTAAGGAAATTATTTGTACCACAATTTGAACTTCTTAATAAAAACTTATATCCTCACCTAAATCTTGTGAATTTTCACTCTGGGATAATAATATCTACACAATATTAAATTAAATATCTAATGAGATATCACTGAATTAATACACCTGAGTGCATAGACATGGACAGAAAGAAACCTCAGTGCTTTCAAGCAATGTCTTGAATACATTGTACCCTCACATGAGTCCTCTAAAAATAAATATTTTATGATTCTGATTTAATATAATTTACTAGGTTCACTATATTCATTATTTCTGGAACAGATTAGTAAATTATAGTTGTGAAAGCACAAATTCTCTGTTCTTTACTCAGAATGAAGAAAAGCATTAAGGTTCAAATCCTTTCAATCCATATATAAACTCACTTCCTTGCAACACAAAACTTGTATGACTTGTAATCTTTTACTTCTGATCTCAAGGCAACTGTTCTTATCTTTACTATGCTACATAGAGAATCATCTTTAAATTAAAAAACAAATAACATAAAATAATACGTAACATGACTTTTCCATGGAAGGAAAATCCAAGTTAGTTGATTATGTGTCTCATTTACACCATATGTAAGCCTGCTGTTGACTTTTTACTCTGTACATGGTTGCTTTTGCATAATGTAAACCTGCATTATCTTCCATCAATTAATTATGTAACTAATGTTCTTCTGTATTATAAGCTATTGATAATGTGAAAATTTCAACACTGTCTTTTCATAAAGCAAGTTATGAGTTGCTTGTACTTATTTCTTTCAAAGATGATTTTATGGGCTCTATATTAATAGTGTGATGATGCTCTCATTTTTGCTATAGCAATGTTTTGTTCTCCCCATCCAACAAGAGAATCAATACATTTCAACCGAAAACATGTTATACACATTAGTTCATGCCCATATTGATAACATAAAAGCATTAATTAATTTATGAGGAAAGTCACTGCTTTGTTATAAATTACAAAATAAAAAAATATTTCAATAACTCATCACAATCTTATAAGAGAGAACATACTAGGAAAAAGGACTAAATTAATTCTCAGTCCAATAATATTTGTTTTCAGCTATTTATTTTATATTTCTGAGTTCACCATGATATTTTCCAGCTACTATAACGTCCAGATACACACATACTGAATTCTTGCAACAGCCAACACAGATTGACACTCTATCTATGAAGTGGGGTCTATGTGTTCACTGCAAAAAAGAAAATAAAAAATCAGAAGCCAGATCATCTCATCTGTGGTATATTCTTGATTTTCTGAGATGATTTCTATAAATTTGGCTGAAACAAACAACATTTCTTTATTATTTTTTAAGAATATTCATTATTAAGAACATAGTGTTGTTTTTAAATTGCAATTACTTTTATACACCTAACATATTAAATGACTTAGAATAAAATTATTTCATTACTTTCTCTCTTAAAATGCTTGTATCTACCATGCACTGGTAGTGACTTACAGACCACACAATCAGATACATTCACTAAGTTATATAAAATAATGTGCTTGGTATATTTTGTTCTCTTACTCCTTCTTGGAAGGAATTCTGAATGATAAATGGGTTAAGGGAAATAATAGTTAATATGATACCCTACTGGTCAATAAATCTGAACTATGAGCAGATATTTTTCCACTGTAGTTAAGGTAAAATATAGAAATTTCTTCTGCAGCATGAAGCTTTAATGGGAGATTTTTAAATATAAGATGTTTGTTTGGCAGAAAATTGAAAAGAAAAAGATTGAAGAATTCAATGAAATTAAAGAAAAACAAAAACATTACCTAGGCAAACAGTTGGCAATTATTTGATTTTTTTAACTATTGGAAAATAAGTGGCAAAAATAAAAGATTGCTGTTAAGAATCATAGCTTACATCCACTCAGGGCCTTCTTTTCTATCTCAAGCTCTGACTTAAGTAAACATACATACAATTTTCTTATTTACACATAAGAGAGGGAAAAGCCCTTATGAGATAAATAAGGGACCACTAATTCAATTGGTGTGAAATTTAAAGTGAGTTTGTCTGAATAAAAGTTGGATAAAAGCACATGACTGTAACCAGTTCCTTGCATATCATATCCAGAGGTAACTCAGTTTTCCTGAGAGAAGTTTCTTCAGAGCCTCCTTCACATACCTGTTCCTTAAAGTGTATATGATAGGATTTAATTTGGGAGTCACCATGGTGTAGAAAAAAGATAAAATTGCCTCAGTCCTGGCTATAACTGTGACTTGGCTGCAGATACATGTAGATGACGGTGCCATAAAAAATGCCCACCACAATGGGATGGGAGGATCAGGTGCTAAACGCTTTATGCCTTGCCTCCACTGATCTGGTCCTCAGAACAGCTTGGGTTATGAAGCCATAGGAAATAAGGATGAGTGCTGGAGGGATTAGGAGGAACAGGACACTAATGACAAAAAGCAACAATTCATTAATGGTGGTGTCCACACAAGCCAATTTGAGGAGAGCTTGTACTTCACAAATAAAATGATCCAACCTGTGGTTGCCAGAGAGGCAAATGCAAGGTGAAGGTAACTTGAGTCAAAGAATTGGCCAAACCACTCATCCAGGAGATGGCCATCTGCTGACATAGCCATGTTTTCATGATGACTACATATTGTAAGGGTTTGCAGACAGCAACATCGCGATCAAAGGCCATCACAGCCAAAAGGATGCACTCTGTAGAGCACAGGGCTAGAGAGATATAGAGTTGGACCACACAGCCTCCATAAGTGATGGTCTTCTCTGGTCCTTGTAGGCTAACTAGGGTCTGAGGGGAAATACAAATGGTGAAGCAGAGGACCTGGATGGAGAGGTTACTTAGGAAAAAGTACATGGGGGTGTGGAGAGGAGGATGCAGGTACAAGATGATGATGATGATGAAGTTTCCCACAAGGGTCAGGAGATAGAAGAAAAGGACAAATACAAAGAGCGCAGCCTCTAGGTGAGGGTGGTCTGAGAAGCCCAGAAGGATAAAATCCACCTTCCCATACCTCTAGGGGGGAACATCAGCTGCTAAGAGAAAAATGAGAAGTTTGAAAGAGTTTATCTGAGAACCATAAAATGAAAGAACTGAAAGATCATGGATATCTACTTGTCCAACTTACTCATTTTTGCCTTTAATGTTGTCCATATACCATCCAGTCTAATACCTCTTCTTAGAAAATCATGAATAATTTCAATACCAAGGTTTTCTGGGAACTCATTATTGAAGCTGTCAAAGTAGATATTTCCATGAATGTCAAGAAATGCACCATTTTTTACTGCTGAACATAAGTGCCCTTCAAAATAAAAAAGAAGAAAACACCATATTCATGGTTTTAACTGTGGACCAAAATCTGTATACAAAATCTAATACATTCAGGTTCCACCCTAGGCAGAAATGAGGATAGGAAATCTTCATCTTGCCACCACAGCACACACACCCTGGTTTAGATTCTCTTTATGCACTGCTTCAACAGGGTAAGATAGCCATTGATCTAATATTCCATCTGGAGATACACAAACAAAATTGAACAGGTACATAATGAATAACCTAAATTTTAAAAAAGAAAAGTTAAAAATGATGTTCTAAGGCTGAACAATAATTTTAAAATCAGTTATGCAAAATAAGAGATGAGAAAGAAATCATTTTGAAATGTGGAGACTGCAGAACGTTTTCTGCATGAAACTAAAACAAAGCCTTTTAAAATGGATAATATTGGGATGCAGTAGGATAGAAGATCATTTTTACCTTGTGGGACATATTATAATGACTAGAGGAAAAGGAAACATGTTTGAGGAAGGAAGATATATAATATAAAATTCAACATATACCCTATATGTTCACTGAATGAACTGTCAAAAATGAAATTATTTTAAAAGTACATTTTGAATCAATATTATTTAAACCAACTGGTTTCCATTCAATAATATTCATCATAAAACAAAAATGTATTAAAATGAATATACAACATTAACAGAAGTTACAGATTTGTTAAATTCTCCTTAGAAATATATAATTTGTTTTATTTATATTTTTAATATATATTTTTTATTTTTTAAAGATACTTAGATTACATACGTTACACAAAAAATATAGGGATTCCCATATGTCCTGCTGTCCACTATAATTTGTTTTAAAAAGATCACTGATAAATCCTTTAAAATCCTTAAATTTCAACATAAAACTTTTAAACTGTGATGACAAATGCTGATTTGAAAGATGAAGAACATTTGAAGTCATTTGTTAATTAGAAGAACTGACCATTGGATAGATTATGTGGATGATTCACTTGTCTTTATAAGAAGATCCAGAAAGGTCAGCGTTGGAGGTATGTCCAGAAAATGGAATTTGGAGCCAAACTGTAGAGAAAACTGAGTGAAATAAAGTATTTGTGTTTGAAGTGGAAGCATTGAAATGTAGCTCAGGCTTTTGAGCAGATAAAAAGGGTGACATTTTCAAATTCTATTTTGGAAATATTGATCTGGCAGTGGTAAAGAGCAGGTTAGGGAAGACACTGATGTCAAGAGTTAAAATATTGTATATTTCAAAAATTCTATGGAGAAATGAATGCATTATAAACTAGGGTTATATAATGCGAATAGACTAATAATGACCAAAATAGCATAATTAATTGAATAATGACTATTAAATGGAAAAGGGAATATGATGAAGAATATGATTGCATTCTTCCAGAGAGAATCTAGGAAAATGTAACATGACAGAATATATTTCTCATTCTGAAACATTTTTGCCTGCCATACCAATTCTTTCAATTCAAAATCTGTTTCACCCTTCCCTATAGAAATGTTAGCCAAATGACAATCTCTTCTGCTGATTTTGAAATAATAGCTTGGGATTTGAATAAGCTGACTGTGTCTAGTGTGCATATTTGTATTCCCAGAGCCAGATGAGGTGTAATTCCCCTCATTGGAGGTTGCATGGAATGTTCATGCTATCTTCATGCAGGCCTCAAAAGTTTTCCTCTATTTTTACATACTTGCAATGCCCGTTTGTCCCTAGAGTCGAGAATATGTGCATGAAACATTAATAGTAAATGAAAAAATTGTAGATTATGATGTAAGTTCACAGAAGTGAATAATCAAAACCATAATCATGTAAGTGAATCCAAGGAAGCTCAGCTTTCTAACAAAGACCTAAATGAATAGCAGATGAGACTGAGATTTCAAATAAAGGAAAACAGCATGAGAAATACTAAAAATGGGGATTCCTTTTATGTTTTCTTAGAATAACAGTTAATAAGTTTGTATGTTTGTGAAGGGAGAGGTAGAAAAGATTCAAAATTCAAGAATTCTATGGTTTAGATGGTGAAATACTTTGAAAATCAGCCAAATACTCAAGAAATGG
Source organism: Cabassous unicinctus (assembly GCA_029593785.1). NCBI lineage: Eukaryota > Metazoa > Chordata > Mammalia > Cingulata > Chlamyphoridae > Cabassous > Cabassous unicinctus. The sequence continues at coordinate 71,309 of JAQZBX010000270.1, forward strand.
TTATGGTCTTTAATTTTAAGTGGGGCATATGCAATTGCACAATATCTTATCTGACTGTGTAGAATGGTTTGGAGATAGAAGAAGGAAGTAAGGGAAGAAGGGAAGAAGGAAAGAAGGGAAGAAAAAGCAAAAGGAAAGAAGGAGGGAGGGAGGGAGGGCAGGCAGACAGAAGGAAAAAAGAGGAAGAAAGGAGGGAGGGAAGAAGGAAGGAAGGAAGGGCAAAAAAAGACTAAAATAAGGATCAAGGTTTGATGTCCTGAGTTCCATGCTCTTTGTCTCTAATGCTCATTATAATTAAGCCTCATACAGCAGCCAGAGATATCTTTGTCTCTCAAATATGACATTTCCCTTTGAATAATTCCCAGTATTTACAAGAAAAATGTGCTCTATCCACACAGCATTCAACACCCTCCTTGTGCTGGTTTATGTCCTCCCTACATTCACCACCATCCCCCCCACATCTAACTTATCATGCTGCAATTCTGAGTGGTTTGCACTCCCCTTACTTGCCCTTTCACTCAGTGGTACATTTCCTTAGGCTTCTACCTATGAAAGGATATTCTCCCACAACTCCCATCATGTGAAAAGCCTCTCCTCCCTTTTCAATACTCCATGCTGGTCACTTATGTATTTAACCTTCCTTCGCTATGATCAGCCATCACATGCCCCATACCCCACCCAGGTAGGATTTACCAATTCTTATCTTATAAATTTATCCTTCATCCTGAACCTACTTCTATTATAGAAACTATTAGATAGTACTGACCTAAATTTTTACATTTGTATATTTCTAATAAGCTGTAAGCTTCTTCTTAAAGTGAAGGGTCACATTTTACAGATTTTACTATATGTAATTTATCGGGATTCTGAAGCATGTAAATGATAAATGTTTTCTGAGTAAACTAATGCATTTTAGTTGCCCTATTTCCCACAGCCAGACTGTCTCTTGGATCTATCTTTCTTTATACTACCTTTGCTTTTGTGACACTCCAACCTTGCTCAGTATGCAAGCCACCTGCTTGTTGAAAGCCTTGGAACAGGCTGAAAATCCATAACCATGTCTTATCAGAATTTGAAGATATCCAATATAAAACTGATGTTTCTTCTGGTCTACTCCATTTTCCAGATGTGTTGTTCCTCCATGTCTATCCTGCCTTTCGGTGAAAGTACAAGGTTGATGGTTTTAGAGTTCTCAGTATCTGCCCATGTGTTTTAAAGTTACCCACCTGAGCAGGGAAAGGCCTGATTTGATGTATAAGCAACTGTCCTCTCCAGTGTACATTCTGATTTATACTGTCCCATCCCTCAACTTACTGACCCTGTAAGCATCAATAAAATGCAATCACATCTCTCTGAGGAAACTGACAAATGAGACCACATGTTAATAAAGTCAATAAAGAGTGATCCTCTGGAAAACATTTTACTCTTTCTCAATAAAATCAAACCTAATAATTCACTTTAGTGACATTGTACTTATACTATTCCTCCATTTGAAATTGCAGAGTCCAGGGTTCAAAGGCTTGCAATGACATACAGCTTGAATTGTGTAATTGTATGTTAATTCTCATAATAATTTTTTACAGAAGATTGATATCACATTGAATTGAACACTCCAGGATGTTGTTTGTATCTACCTATGTATCTCTTCATGTAAATATCTATGCAACTATTTATGTATCTATGTATCTATATATCTATCATCTGTCCTCTGTGTATCAAGGTTTCCATATCTATTTAGCTATATCTCTCTATCATCTATCTCTCATCTCTCATTTCTATGTTTTTCCTATAAGAGATGACTTAAATTTAAAATATGACTCAATTATACTAATTTGTTGCAAGACACTACCTTCACTTAGGAATGGCAACAGAAAATTGCCACATCCCCATAATTGAGGGAAAAAAAACACTAAAATCCAAATAGTGTAACTTTCTCACATATTTCATGTTATGTTAATGACAAAACAAGTCCAGCAGTGATAGAAAACCATAGGGCTGCTAGCTCAATAATTTTTATAAATCCATTCAAGACACAAGTGCACTCAAGTAATGCAAAATTCAACTGAAGTCTTACTACCAGGGCTATATAAATGTGTTGGTGTTTTCCACATCTTCAGAAAGCACATTACATAGCATTTTCTTAGCTTTGTGTTTCTGTGTCAAATCTGGTCCTGACCAAACAGTCAACTTAGCTTCAGAACAATGTCTTTTGAAGACTCACATTTCTCACAGGAACAAAGCCTGAAGAAACTCTTTTAGTCACAATAAGATTTGAGAGAGAGAGGGATATGGAAGTGGGCAGGATCCCTTTATGGCAAGCTAATGTTTATTCACATTTACTATCTTCTGGGGTAACCTGTGACCCCAGCAGGCAATTAGCAGAGGAAGTAACTAATTTCAGGGGATCAACCAGGGAGACTGGATATACATATTTCCCTAATGTGAATTATTCCTATTTTGATACAGCATCATTCTGGGACTTCCTACTTTGTAAAGGAAGCTATCAGACTTCCCAAGATAAAAAATAAACAAACAACTTGTCTCTGTTGCCTCCTTCCTCCTTCCCTCCAGTTACAAGAAAGAACATCTCTCTCATCCCCTTTAAAGATAATCCTTCCATCTGTAACTTGGATTATCTGCATCATATAACGCCCTATAACTGCAACATCTTTATTTCTTAGTGCAAAGAAATTTCATAGAAAATCATCTGGAGTTATATTTAGATTTACTGTCTCTTTTGTCATCTTATTCTTCTCCCCCAAACCTTTAAGAGTTGGATTACTTAAACATCAATCCAGCATCCTCATTCCTTATCACAATTTAACTTCTCCCAAAGTGAACCCATTTGCTAATCATTACATTAATTATGAGTACATTCCTCTAGTGAGGACCAGATCCTCGTATTCAACTTTCAAAGGGACATCTCTCCTTAAGAAGCACCCCGAATGCACTTTGTTCAAATCTAAGCCCTTGCTTTCACTATTATGCTTCTTCTAAAAATAAATGGCATCATCATCAGCCCAATTTATGCAAAGTAGAAACAGACCCAGCATGGATATGACCATCAATAAGTTTATCTTTCCTATCCTTCATAACAAGTCTCCAAAATTGCAAATAACACCTATTTCCAAAACATACTCACAGCCTATTAACTCTTCAATCTCCAATGGTAGTTGCCAGTTTTAAGCAGAAAGACAATATCTTATGTTCTAATGCCATTATCTCATTAAATAAAGGGTAAAATGAGTCAAAAATAAGTGTAGAAATTTGTAATTGTTATAAGAAGTATTAGGACTAAAACCCAAGGCACCTCTTCTGAGTCTGGTGTTCTTTTCACTACATCAACATTAGTTGACATGTTGAAATAACACAGACTTTTTATAAGTCTAAATTTTATACCTCCTTCAATATCTAAGTCCTTACCTTATCCCTATATTGGTTTAGCCTTCCTTGAACTTTCCCAAATCTGAGAACATAGGCTGTTTTTTATTTTTATGTGGCCTGTGGTATTTTGATACTATTTATGAATTCCAAAAGGAGATTTAGATTATGTTTGTAAACTGGTCAGCTCCACTGGGTGTACTAACCTTTGCTAGTATTAAATTAAAAGGTTATGTTAACGTCATTAAATTAAGATTAGGGCTTTGATTCAGTCATGTCAGTAGGGTGTTGCATCCCTACCCCCTTGGTGGGCAGACACACAGAAAAAAGACACAGCAAGGAAAAGTGACAGCTCATTAGGCAGAGGCCACAGGAAAGAGATGAGCCTGATAGTCTATAGATGACCTTGTGAAAACAACAAAGCACCTGAGCTAGAAAAGAAACAAGCCTTGGGGAGAGAGATGAGCCTTATGCCAGCCTACAGAAGAGATCAGAAGAAGCTGAGACCATGGAGCCTTAAGAAGAAGGAAAGCTCAACCCCACAGACATCACCCACCATCTTGCTTCAACCTGTGACAAATTACTTTGGGTGAGAAAGTACCTCTTACAGTACCTTGTGAAGGACTCTTCAGGGCCATGTGACTGTAAGCTTCTACCCCAAATAAACACTCTTTATAAAAGCCAACAGAGTCCTGATACTTTGCATTAGCACTCCTTTGGCTGACTAGTATATTGACTAATATATGATACAACAGTGTGGCTTGTGGTACTATTAATTGGGAATAAAAAACACCATAGAAAATTTTTTAATTCCTTCAGTGAATTTGGATTTGAAATCTTTAACAAACATGTAGTATCATAATTCATGGATTGTCCTCAAACCATTACCTCTGCTTTCTTCACAACATGTATCTAAGAGAAGTTGGAAAATCAGTTATCAGCAACTCTAATGTCCAATTAACTTCTCAGTTTGGATCTGACACCAGATGTGAGTAATCTAGTGATCCCAGGGAAAGGAAATTACTCAGCTGCAGTCCCCTGCCCGGACAGTGACAGGAGGGGCAGATTTGATGAATGACATCATTAACCTAGGTCATACATCTACAATATAAGTCTACTTAACTACCCCAAGATTTCTGCTTCCCATTTTATACTGTTCCAACACCTTATATGGCATACAGGACCCTTCATTAGTTGACAAATTCAGTTTTCTGTCATCTCATCTCAAATATCAATCTTTGATTGGGCCATGCTATGTTTTATTTGGTTCCTTTAATATTTTCATAATTTTTAATTTAATTCAGTTATTAAAAAAACATGCTTATCTCTCTACATATATGACTCTTAAAACTCTTCTTTAGTTGACTTAAACTTTCACACCCTTCTGGTCTCTCTGAGGCAACTTCTTTCTCTGCTTCCTAGAAGTCATAATTGATGGGTCCGTGATTCCTTGACTTGCTTACGCTTTAAATGAAATGATTAACACACTTGTACCTACAAGAACTTCCCACTTTAGTGAGATGAGAATATTTCTTTTTAATCTCAATAAAATGTTTATTTTAATGTATGTTTGAACCCAACATTGTTGCCCACAATAGTCCATATAACCCAGTACTTGCCATCATGCAAGATAGAATGTAAACTCATATATTCACACAAAATTTCCCAAAATCAATATGCTAAAGTTCTTCATTTTCAGAAAAAGAATGCACATGAAAAGACTACTTAGAGTGAAGTCATGAGAAGTGATTATCAGTGTTTAATAATAAATACTGAAAGGTTTTTAAGATTTTATCCAAAAAATAAATTTCAAAATGAAGAGAAAATATTTTTTATATAAATTATAGGTTATAATAAAAATAATAAATATTAATTACATCTGTTTTCAAGACACAAAATATAATAGAGCTGTGATTCAACTTAGGAAATAGAATTCATTGTTAGGAGTTAGAATTGGTTCATTAATTCAACTATATATTCAAATATACAATTAGAGAGCCAGGCTCCTTCCAGCTGCTATGTCCACCATTTTTAATGTATGGCTTTAGTTCTCATGTTGTTTTTACCCCTCTACACATCTTTTCCAAATTCTATGTTGATGGAATACAGGGAAATATAAAAAGTCTTTTGCTTCATGACAGTTTGCTAAAGATGCAGCCATCTTAACTACATCCATCTCTGAAACTTTGGAAAGAATTAAGCTACTTGAACATCTATAGCTATGGGGAGGCTGCAAGACTGAACAACTGAATTGTTAATAAGTGAACAATGGACAGGACAAATGGCATTATGAATGCCTTGAATGTTTGCATGTTCACCGTAATCTTGTGAAGGATTTAGCATTTAAAAGGAATCTCATATTTGCTACTTAAATAATACATTCTGAAGAGAAGACACTGAAGCACAGATTGAGCAAACATTTCACCATATGCTGCTTTGGGGTCATAGCAAGTCAGGACTAGACTCATATATTCCATAGTATTTTTAGAATGTTAAAAATTGAGTAATCAATGAATTAAAAGAAAATGGAATAAAATGGACAAAGTCTGGTCCTTCTGGAAGGTTTTCATCACAGTATCACTTATAGGAATTCTTTGAGAATCATGTAAAATTTATATGCAGAAAATTCCCTAGAACTTTCTTAAGAGCCCCTTTAAACTCTTTGTTCCTCAGAGTATAAATAAGAGGGTTCAGCATAGGGATCACCACAGTGTAGAAGAGGAAAACAAACTTTCCCTTGTCTTTGTATTTATTCTTGGCTGGCTGCAGATATATGAAGATGATGGTTCCACAGAAAATGATGACCACCTAGAGGTGGGACGAGTAGGTCCCAAATACTTTCTGTCTCCCAGTGGTTGACTTGATCCTCAACACAGCCTGGGCAATGTAGCCATAAGAGACCAAGATGAATGAGACAGGCACTACAAGGAAGAGGTCACCAGCCACAAAAAGCTCAACATCATTGAAAGTGGTGTCCTGGCAACTTGATGAACACAGGGATCTCACAGAAGAAATGGTCCACTTGGCAATGACCACAGAAGGGCAGATGAAGAGTGAGAGTAGACTGTACTAGGCTGGTGGCCACCCCACTGAGCCACACCACGGAGGCCAGAATCATGCAAAGATGGGGATGCATAAAGACAGTGTAACGGAGGGGACAGCAGATAGCAACACAGAGATCATAGGATATTGTGAGCAAAACACACTTGGGGAAACCAGTGCAAGAGAGACATAGAGTTGAACAATGCAGCCACCATAGGTAATGGCTTTCATGGGATACCTCAAGTTTACCAGGAGCTGAGGAATCACACTGCTGATGAAACATAGGCCCAGGAAGAAGAGATGAGAAAGGAAGACATACATTGGCATATGAAGTTTGGGTTCCAGATGGGATATAAGTATGATGGTGATATTACCCAAAGTGGTTAGTATATACAAGATCAAGATGATTATAAATAGAGCCTTCTGTAACTGAGGATGAGCAGAAAACCCCAACAGGATGAAACATGTCAGGCTACTTTCATTGGCACTCCTCACCATCCCCATTTCCTAAGTAGTTTCCAGAAGACTGAGGCATAGCTGAGAAAGATGGCACATTATACAAGGTGAGTGACAAGGTCACCTCTCATAAAAGTATCCTATGTTAAACTGGTTAAAGTTTATGTCCTTAGAGCTAGTAATGTACATCTATCCATTTTCCTAGTGTGTGCATTCTACCCAGTTCTCTTCTTAGTTGTCTTTTAATTTTCTTCAAAATAGAGAACTATGGGCATATTAACAAGCACCATCATCTGCTATAGGAAATGCTTTAGACCATTGCTTCTTTCCAAAGACACCAAATTTACTCCTATATATTAACATATCTTTCTAGTTACAGAAAGGAGGAAATTCAGATAATTCCAACAAAAGACAGAAAACTGAATTTTTAAGAAATTTTCTATTATGGAAAAATATCTCTCATTATCAAGAATTGTGGAAATTATTTCTAAAGTTTCTTTATTGAAATAAATTAGACATGATTATCATTAACTAAAGAACAATGCCTGAGAGTTTATATGACCTACTCAAAGTCATCTGTTTGCTAAGAAAGGCAAAGCTTGGATAGATTTCTTCTGAATCCATGTAAAATTGATTTTGATTCTACTCACTATCTATGTTTCTTCTTCCTTCCACCAGTGTTTGGTTTTTTATGTGTTTTTCTTGGTTTTTGCCTGCTTTCTTTTTCAGGGACCAAGGATCCTTTTGATTTTTAGGAAATGAAATGATATCTCTGATTTATATATCCCTATGTATTTAAATATCTTTTCCTGGAATCATATGCATTCTAACCATCAATCAAAGTGTAGATGCACCATGTGCTTCATGGTAAAGGAAGCAAACAAGTAAAAGGATCTTTACTTCCAAATGAAGAAACCATATTTGATTTATGAAATGACACTGCTCAATAAGCTATTAATTATGGAGGTACTATAGAAAGGTCAGTTCTTTCTTCCAATCTAATGCTACTAAGCAGCCTTCCCTCCACCCTGCAGAAAAATAAAATAGTATTTTAATATTATACACTCCCAAAACCTTTGTTTTTAACTATTTGAAATGACTAAGTTGTATGCTTGTTTCTTCACGATAGCTGGTGATTTTACAGCATCCAAGCCCATGGTACTCTCTTAAAAATCCATTTGGCAGTCTGCACAAGTTATAGCCATCATTTTATACCACTCTGATTTTCCCAAGAAAGTCTGAAACAGCTCAAGTCAACTAGTAGATAGTTGATATCATTGTCAAATGAATGAATGAAGAGATACCTAAAATATGGTGGGAAATAAAACTATTTAATTCTCCTGAATGTAATTTCTGGTAATGATAATTAATATTAACTTATTTGCAATGCAATACCCATTACTTCATGTTGGAATGAAATTTATATATATATATATTTTAAATTTCAGCAGTATATCTTCATTTAAATTATTTTGAAAATAATATTTTAACTATTTTGAATAACATTGAACAAAAGTATCTATAATATTAGAGGCCCTCTTTATTTAAATAGATCTTCTGTTATAACTTCAGTCCTAAATATGACATTTTCTTGATAAATATTTTCTTCCCTCTGAGCTTTGTAGATCCCCATAATATCTCCATTTTATTAACTAAATTCACTTAAGCAATATAGTAATGAAGTAAGGAGAACCAGTTCTTTACAACCCCGAGATATGATCAGATCTCCTAATATTAAATGAAAGTTAACTTTGCTAATTTCCCACTGTATTTGTCCTATTACTTCTAGATGAGCAGGGCCTTATGAATATCTGAAATGATGCAGGGATAGTAACTGCCAGCACAACATACTTATTCATAGAACTCATCAGGAAAAGGCATATCACCATGTACTCTTCAAGGGTCCATAGTGATGTCTTAAATAGAACTAGTAATACTGATAGAGAAATTCCTATCAGTATTTGATCTGTGGGACATAAAATGTTTCTGCTCAACCCTGTTAAATGTTCAGTGAGATGACTTAGTAAAATGTCTTGAATTTATACCCTAATCCATCTACTTGTGATCTCATCCTCACCGTCTGCATAAATTTCTCAAATTTCTAATCCCCCATGAATTGTCACTGCCATAAGCACATGTGGTTCTACCCTTATTAATAGTATTAATGTGATTAAGGGGCACTTATAAATGTGTCAACTTGTCATCAACTTTTCCTCAATACTGTAATTCCAAAAACAGATTCATACTGCAATACCCTCATTATTAGTTTGTTCATTTTCTCCCATTGTCTCCAAGTAGGAAGCCTCAAACATTTCATTTATATTCCAAAAATAAATATGCCCTTTAAAAATTGATCTTCTTCTAACTAAATTTTATGCAAAAGTACCCATAGTCTGTCCTTTGTCACTTCAAGTCACACCCTACCCCATGTCCTTTCCTGTTGTTGAGCCCCCAAGTATCTGGCTTTATATTCCATGCACATATATTTCCATGATGAACACATTCCCATTCATTATGAATCATTAAAGTCTTCAGAGTACACATTCATGAGCAAACTCAAAGAGAGCAATAGGATTATGCAGGCATTTTCCACAGGTACATGGCAGAATACAAGGAAAATAAATTAATTTCACATATACATACCATTTAAATTGAAATTGTTTAATAATAGCATTTTTCTGAATATATAAAATGTCCTCATTCTATTAAATATCATATGTGACTGGACATAGAAAAGTTGAAATGAATTATAAAAAACACTTTGCTTTTAAGGAGGATAGATATTGGTTGAGAGAAAGCAATATTTCCATAACTTCTCACTTTAAATCTAATAATTTTAACAAAAGAAAAGAAAATGAAAAAGAAATACCTCTCTAAACAGGAAGAGTCCCAAAAACTTTGGAAATCCCATAAGCCTATATCACATGTTCCATAGATCACTTGACAGATATACTGAAATTTAATTAAAAAAAACACTTTGATACAGAGAGCAAAACTCTCTTTGCTAAGTACCACCCTATGTATCATTTACCTTGGAAAAATAAAATGTAGACTGTAGCAGGCCTTGGGACATCAAATATTCTATTAGAGGAGTGTTTCCATATAGAAGATGGTTCCATTGCTGGAAAATTAGCTCTCTTGATAAGTGGTATGGCTGGGAGCCAAGGGGAGCTAGATATGGTTACAGAGGAAAGTTACCATTTATTTTGAGGAAAAGCAATTGGGAAAGTTATGTAAGAATGAAACTTCCAGATATACACTGTACTTTCTCACCAAGTGACTGCAGGACTTAACATAAACTAAAAATCACCAACATTTATCATCCAGTTCAAGTATTAAAATATACAAGTAAAACAGCACCCAGGAAAATACAGAATAAAAGGCAAAGCAACCTCTCCCAATATATTTGGGGAAAGAGCAATCCTGGATCATTGTCTTCTCCCAAAGAATAAGGATATGCAAAAAAGATAAAATGCAATACCTCAGTTTCATACAACACATAATCCATTCAATTACAACAAGGCAAAACACACACATAAAAAAACAAAAAAAGGCTCATAAGACACAAAGGTAGGTGAAGAATGTATATTTGAAGGAGAATTGCTCCAAGAAGTAGTATAAATATTGAAAAGGTGAAATTTTCCTCCAAACTCTGAAAAATACTAAAAGAACCTGGAATTATTGAAACAAGAGATGTGAAACAAAAACAGATTTAAAAGGCAGAATTGGCTCAAGTATTTAAATAAATTAAGGAATTAAAATTTTAAGGAGATGTAAACCATATTTGGGAAGGCAGAAATAGAGCATAAATAAGGATAAGCTTGAGTAACTTGTACAGACTGCAAGGGAAAGAAATAAAGCAAAAATATTAAGAAGATGACATTAAAAAGTCAAGCAGCAAAACTACAAATATCCTAAATTTCACAGCTAGTAATTGTTCTTGACATCAGAAGGTCACTTTGTAATACCATGAAAGTTAATTTCAAAGCTAAAGCAATAATTTTTTTTAACTTTCATTGTGGGAATTTATTAACTAACATGCTTACAGTTGTGAGAGAGAGAAAAATGTCCAAATCAAGTCATCATCTGGGAATGCTTTCTCTGTGAACACTGGCTACTGGATGATCTTGGACTCCTCTGTCACATGGCAAGGCACATGGCGGCATCTGTGGGTAAAGCAGTAATTTTTTCAGTTAGTTTATAACCATTTATTATACAATTGACAATGAAGAGAGCTCTGATAAAATAATAACAAATGATTTAAAGCAAGCATGCAGGTGATATAAGGTTTGTGTCATTGGTCAGTTTTACTGAAAACATTGATTACATGTAGAGTAGAATTTTTGATCTTTATATTTTCTAACTCATCACTGGTAAAACTGACTACAACAAAAAGTTCATAGGTGCCAAAATTTCAATTAGAAAGTGTTAGAATGTATCATTCAAAAGAAACCTGAATATCAAAACATAAGAATATTCACAGTTCTAAACTTCTCATTGAACAACATAAAATATGGAAATAAGTAAGTTAAAGATATTAGAAAAATACCACAAAATAAATCTTATGAGAAGCAACATGATTAAAAATCAACTTTAAATTTAATTAAAAATAAACAAAATTGTGAATATGATGAGGAATTCATAAATAAAAGTTAGAGCAAGAAAATAAAGAATCAAAAAGTACTATAAAGATAATAATAGAAAATTAACAAACAGGGTACATTTTGGAGATATTTAGGTAATATTTTAATAGAGTTTATTTCATATAGAAAGTTCCATATAAGACAAGAAATTAAAACATAATACTGTAATGAATTTTCATTTTTAGTAAAAAAAACATAAAATATTGGTACTGTAAACCATCATCATTAAAATTTTATATTACACAAGAAGATATTTTGTAGATTGATTAACTTCCCTAATTATAAAAATGCATATTAGAAAGAATTAGGTTGTCTAATTAAAACCCAATGACTCATGCCAATAATTGACCCTTCCACCAATAATACCTAAGTAGCCTCTTCAAAGGGTCAATGTATTCCGCCCACACAGGTCTTCCCAAATGCCTTGTATGTATTTCTCTTTCTTCTTTCAGTGCAACTATCCTTCCCTTGGATCCCATGCACACTAGGGCAAGGGCCCTAAACCATGGCATAACCCAAACTTTTGGACTAGGCAGCTGAAAAGACTTCTTAATGAGGACACTTTTTGGACCTTTCCCCAGACCCAATCCATGGGGACCCTGAAGCACCCCATGGGCTAGGTTTTCTAAATTCTTAGCAATATTGCTGTGTCCCCATTGTCACATATCACTTTTAAGGTACACTGATTCATTCCACACTCAGAGAACGAGCTGCACATAATAAACTGAGTGCTGCATGTGCTCTGTCCTAAAATATCTGGCTCAAAGTATTTGCAAACTTCTAGCTCTTTTCATGTCTAACATTATCCTGTCTGAGTGCATCATTAGCACTGATAAAAGGTGCAGCTTCCCTGGTGCTGGACCTCATTCATAACTCTACACATCCACCTGGCGCTCTTCTCTCTTGTGGAACTGTTCTGACCATGCTAATTTGGAGGGGTCTGTCTCTAGCCCATCTTCTCCAGTTTATTCCTCTTGATTGTCTCCATCAAAAATATCACATGAATCAGCAAATTATGTAAACCCTATATTGTGACTTGTCCTGTAGTACTGATTATTTTTCACTTTGACAATTGTATACCAGTTTTTCACCACATGGTTGCAACTCATGGGCTGTAAGTATTGAATAATAATAAATTATTATTCTCCTTAAAATACTTTTTTAGTATACAAATGTTGCTATGAATCATTTACTCATGTAGTCTATTCTGCTAGACTCTTCTTTACTTTCCAAAAAACAAAAATAAAACATAAATTTACAGTTTTTTTTTTTTAATCCTAAACACCACTTTTAACCCAAACAAAATAGAGATAATTCTAGGCCAGGAGCCCACACATCCTGTCAACTAATTAATTATGCCTTTTATATTTTATTGCACATAGAGAAAATATGATGTTAAAGCTACTAAAGAGAATCCAGATGGTGGATTTCAAATTAGTCCTTTTATGTTATCTTAGATTATGACAGAATGTTTTGTCTTATAAAATAGAAATTCTGCATTTGTTTCCGATTCTTGTGGTTTGCTTGTTTTTGATGCCCAATATCAAAACAACAAAAGTGGCATTTTCAAGTATGGACTAGAGTAGATTTATTATTATTCTAGTAATGGAAGAACTTGTAACATTGATATATAGATAGTGGTCACCATAGCTTCTGTGGGGAGGGAGAGGGAAGAATAGATATAACATGGGGCATTTTGGAGATATTGGAGTTATTCAGCATGACATTGCAATGATGGATACAGGCCATTATATATTTGGTCAAAACCTATAAAACTGTGTGCAGCAAAGTGTAAACCACAATGTGAACTATAGATCATGGTTAGAAGCAATGCTTCAAAATGTGTTCATCAATTTTCACAAATGTATCATACTAATGAAAGATGTTGTTAATGGGGAAAAGTGTGTGTGTGGGGGTGAGGTATACTGGAATCCCCTACAATGAAAATATATTTCAATGTAACATTTATGTACTCTAAAGCTTCTTTAAAAATTTTTAAAAAAGCAATTGCATTGAAAAGACTTTTTAAAATTGGAGCCCAAATATCTTCTCAATAGGACCAGGAAATTAGGGGATATAGCATTAGAAAAAAACAGTATAATAATGTAGAAGAAAAATGATGATCATTTAAATTGTCTTTGGCAGTGTTCATAACCCTGAACTGGTTAGGAGGTTGAGGCTGCTTACATAAAGGGGCAGAGGATATGGTAGGTTGCAAAGGGTGCCATATTTAGGAGCACAATTCCTGGGAATTTTTATAGTCAATAGGTAAGATTGATTAACTGAGCAGATAATATATATCCTGGTTTCATTCTTATTTATATTAACAATATTGTCTCTAGATGTTGGCAAGAGGATTCATGAATGTGTATTACATGAAGAAAGCTTAGGGTCAGGGGATATTTTTTCCTTTTGGAAGAATCTAAAATCTCAGGATCAATTTAAACCCACACTTTGATGACCTTTCACAGAGGTGATGTTGGATATCAAAACAAACAAACAAACAAACAAACAACAACAACAAAAAACAACTTTCAAGAGAAAATATTCAGAAATACTAAGAAACAACAAGAAATAATTTTAAATCCACCATCTAGGTTCTCTTTAGCAGTGTGAAATTCACAATTGCTCCATCTACAATAAAGGATCCAACCTGACCATCATGGTTGTGACACTGATCACTCTGTTCTGCATACTTACTTCCAACCAGTAAAGTGCATCTGGTCTCAGGAGTTACTTCTGTGTTCATGGTATCTCCAGCTATCTCTATTCTGAGAGGAAATTAATTGACATTCCTAGGTCAGGGACCCACAGGAGTTATTGGAGAAGGAAGAAACTAGGCAACAAATATAAAACTCTGAGAAACAGAAGCAATCTGGTTGTTGCAGAGTCCTGTTATTAATTTCCTGCACAAATTGGATGACAGTATATCTAGAAAGGTGAAAATTCATCTTTCTCATTTCTCTGAAAGAGTGCGAGAGTATGTTAAAATCATCTTGTGTGAGTTTGGTGCACAGGTGAAGTTTAACCCTCAGTTATGAGGAAGAAGTATCACAACATGGACTCCTGGCTGGAAGCTCTCTTTCTGGAGGCTGAATCTCTCTGCAACAGCTCCAAGAGATATTGTTCTTGGAACATGCAGCCAGGGGTACAACATGGACATGCCTATTCCAAATAATGGAAAGGATCAAATGACTTTCAAACTAGATGTTGGAGCTTGCTGGGAAATGTGTTTGGAGAAAGTGAGCCCAATTCCCTCACTCCTAAGAAAAAGATCTTGAAAGTAGGAAACCCAGTGACTTACCTCCTCCATAGGCATAGGCTTATGCAGGGGAGAAAATAAAGAAAAAAAAAAAGGGTTTGTTGATGTGGCATCATCACTCCCCAGACAGGTAAGAGAATTACTATCCTTCCTCTATGGGAATTGTGTAGCTCATTAAAATGTCTGTAATAGAGGATCCTGGGATATGGTCATGGAAAGAAAAAAAGAAACTTGCTGTCTTAAAGTAAGATGTCAGTAACTTAACCTGGCACGTTAGCAATAACTTGCAAATTAAATTCATTCTGATTACCCCGTGATAATGTCTGCATGAGGCAGTAGAAAAGGAGTATAAATGAGTGGTCTATAGAGAAACAGCCTCAAGCGTAAATTCCTTGAGTAAGTGGTTCAGAGTATCAAGTTAGATAGTGACTGAATTTTAAGTGAACAGTAAATGGCAGGCATTCTTGTACTGTGTGCTGTTCTCAAAATGTCCATTTTACATTTCTTAGCTGACTTTAAATGAATAATTCTATTCCTATTCCTCTTTTCTTATATTAAAGTACCTCAATTGTAAAAATTGAGTTATTTGAAATGGAGAATCTCCACTCTCACATGGTTCTCTAATTATCATTCATACTTATCAATAATTTCTAAAATCTACATTGTAAGGAAAAAATATTTTTGCTTTTCCATTTCTCAGTTTACTGGGAATTCAGAGACTTTTGTGACTTTCTCAGTACAAGGAATAGCTTTCCATTCTAACCATGTCCTGCTTTATCGTGCAAATATATCCTCTGACTCTTCTAATAATTTTTAAGGAAATTTACCCTCGGCCTTAAAATGGATCATACCACCTGTGGCAGTTTGATATTTATGAATTTCAAAAAGAGATATTTGATTATGTTTGTAAACTAGTCTTTTCCTCTGGGTTTGATACCCTTTGATTTTATTAGATTCAGTTGAGATGCCTTTGATTAAATTATGTTAAGATTAGGGTTTTGATTAAACCACTGTCATTAAGGCGAGTCAGTTTTAGTACTGGCCCCCTTTGTGGACTATATAAATGGACACTCAATCAAGGAGACACACAGAAGTAGATACACAGAGAACATACACAGAGGAAGAGAGATAGCTCCATAGACACAGCAGAGGCCCTGGAGAAAGATAAATCATTTGCCTGATAGTTTGCAGCTGAAGAGATCAGAACCCTGAGCAGCTGAGGCCCAGAAAGAAATGAGCCCTCCAGCCTACAGCTAAGATCAGAAGATGCTGGGCTCACAAAGGTTTAAGAGGAAGAGGAAGCCTGAACTCTCACAGACAACACCCACCATACTGCTTCAGCATGTGCCAACAGACTTTGGTGAGGAAGTACCTCTTACGGTACCTTGAGTTGAGCTCTTTAGGGCTTTGTAACTGTAAGCTTTAATGGCAAATAAATACCCTTTATAAAAGCCAACAGATTTCTGGTACTTTGCATCAGCAATCCTTTGGCTGACTAATTTATCACCTGAAGAATATTTGGCTCCTTACAAACTGTCAACCCCTTTAAAACTCACCTATACATTTTTTTCACATATATTAATATATTTGTCATTAGCAAATAGTAACATAATTATTTCCTCATTCAAGATGAGGCTTCACTTTTTAAAAAAGAAGTATTTATTTACTTTATCATTATGTTTCTTTATTCCCCGTTTCCCAGATGATTCTCTCATCTGATTGCTTATTGTTTGCTTGCCTTCTCCAGGAAGCACTGGGAACCAAACACAGGACCTCCCACACGGGAGTGCTCAACAACCTTAGCCATATGTGCTTCTCACAGGCTGCGGCATCTGCTGGTTTGTGGCATCTGCTCATTTAGGCATCTGCTCATTGGGGCAGTGCGGCATCTAGCTAGTTGCGTTGGGTGCGGCATCTAGCTCATTGCAGTGGGTGCAGCATCTAGCTCATTGTGGCAGGTATGACATCTGCTCATCTTCTTTAGGAGGCACCAAGACCTGAACCCAGGAACTCCCATGTGGTAGGCAGGCACCCAACTAGTTTAGCCACATTTTCTTCCTGAGATTTCACTTTTTAGATGAACTTACTTTACAACAATATCAATTCAGTACCCAAAATCCCAACTACAAAAAACAACCCATAACAATTTTTAGACTAAGGTAGATAAGGTAGATAGCTAACAATTTGTTGAACTGAAAGAATTTTCCCTTATAGTTGACTTCTATTTTTTATATAATAGATATAATCTTACAGTGAAAATCTACCAGTAAACTTAGCTGGATTATTAGCATGTAACTCTATTAAGGCATGGGTACCATTTGTTCACATATGTGTCATCAATGCCTCAAAAATAAATGAACAGGCGAAAGATTTGTGTGATCTGAAGAGAAACCAGAGTGAACAGAAAGACATCGATCAGTAGATCAGAATTGAGAACCCAGAAATAAACCCTCACCTATACAGTCAACTGGTTTTTGACAAACCTACCAAGTTAATGTTAACAGGACAAAACAGTCTCTTCAACAAATAGTGCTGGGTATATATAACCAAAAGAATGAAAGAGGACCCCTATCTCACCCCCTATACAAGAATCAACTCAAAATGGATCAAAGATCTAAATATAAAACCCAGGACCATAAAACTACTAGAATGGGACCTGCTCAAAATTAAACACTTTTGCACCTCACAGGACTTTGTCAGAAGGGTGAAAAGGCAGCCAACTCAATGGGGAAAAAGTATTTGGAAATCACATATCTGATAAGGGTTTAATATCCAGGATATATAAAGAGATGTTACAACTCAACAATAAAAAGACAAACGACCCAATGAAAAAATGGGCAAAAGAATTGAATAGACATTTCTCCAAAGAAGAAATACAAATGGCCAAAAAACACATGAAGAAATGTTCAACATCACTCATGATTATGGAAATGCAAATCAAAACTACAATGGGATATCATTTCACAACTATCAGAATGGCCACTATTAAAAAGACA
Organism: Cabassous unicinctus; assembly: GCA_029593785.1. Lineage (NCBI taxonomy): Eukaryota > Metazoa > Chordata > Mammalia > Cingulata > Chlamyphoridae > Cabassous > Cabassous unicinctus. The sequence continues at coordinate 89,089 of JAQZBX010000270.1, forward strand.
GGGAATTACAAGTGTTGGAGAGGATGTGGAGAGATAGGAAAACTTCTTCACTGTTGGTGGGAATGCAGAATGGCACAGTCACTATGGAGGACTGTTGGGCAGTTCCTAAAGAAGTTGAATATAGACATGTCACGTGACCCTGCAATACCACCACTGGTATAGTGACATGAATAGACATCTGCACACCAATATTCATAGCAACATTATTCACCATTGCCAAAAGTTGGAAACAACCCAGGTGTCCATCAACAGATGAATGGATAAACAGACTGTGGTCTATTCACATGATGGAATATTATGCAGCTGTAAGAACAAATGAAGTCATAAAGCATATGACAACATGGGTGATCCTGGAGGACATTATGTTGAGCGAAGCAAGTCAGACACAAAAGGACAAATACTGTATGAATGTGTTACTATGAACCAAATATATTTTGTAACATTGTTTGATTCAAAAAAAATTTTATATGTATCCATTACATTTAATTGAGAAATGTATATATTTATTCATCTGTGTTTACTTTTTAGTTTTTAATTGTTTATATTTTCAATTATTAAATGTACAAAATAAAGTAAAACAAAAAAACAACACTAATCTGGGCAGTGACAAAATAAAAAATAAAATAAAAAATAAACAAACACATTTTTTAAAGAAGGAAATAGGACAAGCCAACTTCCATGAGGCATTAAAACTTATGTGCACCTGGCAATGTGTGAAAGGATAGGGTATGCTTGATTAATTATTTAGTTAATTATCCCTGTCTAGTAGTCCACATGGCAGGTAGTTGAAACAAACTATAAATAAGTAGATATATTAGAGATAATTAAAAGATAAAATTTACAGTACTGTGGATAGGGCTTATACAACTAGTAAGAGGGAAAAGAGGTTAAACATGAGGTCACAGGTGACAGATGGAATGTGTTCCCTATTCTAATATCAGGTTCAGTGAAGAGCAAACGGAAACTTGAAGAGCTTGTGATTTTAGCTGTTTTTTGAAAGATTTATTTTTTTATTTCCTTTATTTTCCTTTATTACCCCCCCTTCCCCCAGATGGTTTGCTGTCTGTCTGCTCATTGTTTGCTCACCTTCTCCAGGACGCACTGGGAACCAAACCTGGAGCACCCCACTTGAGAGGCAAGTGTCCAACAGACTGAGCCACATACACTCCCCATGAGCTGCAGTGTCTGCTGGCTTGTGGCCTCTGCTTGTTGTGGTGGGGGTGGAGTCTAGCTCTGTTGCAGCAGCATCTAGCTCTGTTGCAGCAGGAGGCAGTGTTTAGCTCTGTTGTGGTGGCATCTAGCTCTGTTGCAGCAACATCTACTTTTCTTCTTTTAGGAGGCATGGGGACCCAAACCCAGGACCTCCCATGTGGTAGGCAGGTGTCCAAGTGGTTGAGCCACATCTGCTTCCCACCATTTTAGTTTGGATGTGCTAATTTTGAGAGTGCTTAAAACACCCAAGTAGAGATGGAGGATTAGAGAGATAGAGGGATCACCTTTCTCCCAGGAAAATATCTAAAGGACAGGAGAGACTCTCTGGAGGGCTGCTTTGGGCCTCAGAACAACAGGGGAAGGTGAGACACAGAAGAGAAAGGGGCAAAGGAAAGGAGTCTCGGCTGGCTGGAAAAATCCTGTGAGTAAAGCTGCCGCAGTAGCTGCTGGTACCCATCTCCTCACCCTCAGAGCAACAGGAGACTGCAGTGGCCGTGGACTGCAGCAGCTGTAGACTGAGAGGGTTGCAGCTCCTCTTCCCAAAGTAAAAGGAGATAAGGGGACAGAGTTTACAGAAAATTCAGATTTTGGCCAGTAAATTCGATGTGCTTTGTCCCAGGGGTCACACACTTCTAGGCCCTGTGGGACAGTGAAATTGTTTGTCCCTAGAGCTAGCAGGGAGCTAAAGGTAATTTGCTTTCTCAAACACCGGCTCTACTGCCCTGGGCTGGTTGCTGAGGAGGCAGAAAGAGGGAGAGGGAGGACAACCAAGGAAGAATAACTTCTGATAAACTTTATTTGTAAGGCTTGGCCTGCCCTAAGGACATTGCTTTTGCAAGGCTACTCCTGGTGGGGTTCAGTGAATGCATTTCCCCCTAGCATCTGGGGTCTAAGCTAAGAGGGCTGCCAAAGAGCACCATCAGCTGGCAGATCAGAAAAGTGCATTAAAAGGAGAGAAAAATAGACTAAAAATCTAAAAGAGGCAATCAGGTGCCTTTACTGCCCATTCATCCAAGGCCCTTGGGAAGTGGCCTGAACCCCATTACTGGGTCCTTATTCCTGGGTTGAGCAAACAGGGGCAGTCCTAAATATCGAGAAGTTGAACCAAGAATCAAAGAACAGTGGTAGCACACAGCTACGTAACAGTTAATCCCTTGGCAATAGAGAGAAACTGAACATCAGAGTAAACTCAGCATCCTAATCAAATGCCTTAGACATCAGCCAAAATTTAAAACCTATACAAGAAAAAGGAAGATATGACTCAGGCAAAGGAACAAAACTCCAGATGAGACATAGGGCTTGAAAGAACTAATCAATGAAGTTCAGACAAATATCCTAAATAAAATCATGGAGTTGAAGAATAGCATGGTTAAAGAAATAAATGACATTATGAAGACACTGGATGCAAAATTTGAAACCTTGGATAGGAAAATAGCAAAGCTTATGAGACAGAGAGACCCAATAAGTAAGATTAAATACATAATAGAGGCATAAACCAGCAGATTTGAAATCATGGAAAGAGAATCAAGTATGTAGAGGACAGACCAGCATAAATTGAAAAAAGAAAAAAAACAGAAGAGAAAAGACTGGAAAAACTTTAGGAGGGGCTCAGGGAGTTAAATGATAACATGAAGTGCACCAACACACACGTTATGGGAGTTCCAGAAGAAGAGAAGAGAAAAGAGGCAGAAAGAGTATTTGAGGAAATAATGGCTGAAAATTTCCCAACTCTCATGAAAGACATGAATATATGTGTCCAGGAAGCACAGTGTACTCCAATTAGAATAAACCCAAATAGAGCTACACCAAGACTCATAATATTCAGAATGTCAAATGCCAAAGATAAACAGAAAATTCCAAAAGCAGCAAGGGATAAGTGAAACATCATAAACAAGGGATGTCCAATAAGACTTAACATGGATTTTCTCTTCAGAAATCATGGAGGTGAGAAAACAGTGGTATGATATAATTAAGAACCTTAAAGAGAAAGACTGTCAGTCAGGAATTCTTTATCTGTCAAAACACTCCTTCAAATATGAAGGTGAATTTAAAATATTCACAAACAGAAGCTAAGAGATTTGTAAGCAAAAACTCAGCTCTACAGGAAACACTAGAGGCTTGGAGGAGAGTGTAGAAATGAAGACTATCAGAAAGGGCAACCAAAGGGTAAAAAGACAGACAAAACTAAGATAAGAGATATGAAAGCCAAAGGATAAAATTGTAGAAGTAATGCCTTTACAGTAATAACATTGAATGTTAATCAATTAAAATCTCCAATCAAAAGAAATAGGCTGACAGAATGTGTAAGAAATCATGAGCCATCCATATGCTGTCTGGTGGAGACTCGCCTTAGACCAAGTATACAAACAGACTAAAAGTGAAAAGTTGGAAAAAGATACTTCACACAAACAGTAAACAAAAGAGAACAGGGGTAGCTATACTGGTGTCAGACAAAACAGATTTTAAATGGAAAAAAAAGTGATAAGATATGCAAAAGCCCATTATATATTGATCAAAGAGACAATCCACCAAGAAGGAGTGACAGTCATAAATATCTATGCACCCTACCAGAGTTCCCCAAAATGCAAGAGGCAAACGCTGTCAAAACTGAAAGGAGAAATAGACATCTCTACAATAATACTTGGAGACTTCAACATGCCACTCAAATCAATAGAACAACTAGAGAGAAGATCAACAAAGAAACAGGGAACTTGAATGATGTGATAAATAAACTGGACTAGACAGATATCCAGAACATTGCACCCCAAAAGAGTAGGTAATATATTCTTCTCAAGTGCTCATGGATCTTTCTCCAGGGTAGAACATGTTTGGCACAAAACAGCTCTGAATAAATTTAAGAAGATTGAAATTATACAAAGCACTTTCAATGATCATAGTGGAATAAAGATGGAAATCAATAATAGGTGGGAAAAGGGGAAAATGTGCAAATATATGTAGGCTAATCAACATACTCCTAAGTAACCAGTGGGTAAAAAAAATGCAAGAGAAATTAGTAGATATATTGAGATGAATGAAAATAAGAACACAATTTATCAAAACTATGGTATACAGCCCAGGCAGTGCTTAGAGGGAAATTTATAGTCCTAAAGGCCTACATTAAAGAAGAAAGAGCTAAAATCAAAGACCTAACTGAACACCTGGAAAAACTATAAAAATCTCAAAGCAAACAGAAAGGAAAAAAGTAACACAGATTAGAGCACAAATAAATGAAATTGAGAACAACAACAACAAACCATTGGAAAAAATCAGCAAAACTAAAAGCTGGTCCTTTGAGAAGATCATTAAAGTTGACAAACCCTTATCTATACCAACAAAGAAAAAAAAGAAGATGCAAATAAGTAAAATCAAAAATGAAAGGGTGGCATTATGACTGAACCCACAGAAATAAAAAAGGACTATAAATGGATATTATGAGAAACTGTATGCCAAAAATTTAGACAACCTAGATGAAATGGACAAATTCCTAGAAATGCACAACAAACAATCACAAATAAAGAGACTGAATCAAAAGTCATCAAAAATCTACCATCAAAGAAAAGTCCACGACCAGATGGCATTACAAGTGAATTGTACTATCTATTTTGAGAAGAATGAATACCAATCCTTTTTAAACTTTACCAAAATATTGAAAAGAAGGGAAAATTACCCAACATATTTTATGAAGCCAATATCATTTTAATACCAAAGCCAGATAAAGATACTACAAGAAAAGAAAATTTCAGATCAATTGCTCTAATGAGCATTGATGGAATAATTCTCAACAAAATACTTGCAAATAGAATCCAAGAGTATATTAAAAGAATTATACACCACTATCAAGTGGGTTTTCTTCCTGGTATGCAAAGGTGGTTTAAGTCAAGAAAATCAATTAATGTAATACAACGAATTAAAAAATTGAAGGGGAAAAAAGAACAAGATCATCTCAACTGACACAGAAAATCATGTGACAAAACCCAGCATCCTTTCTTGATACAAACAATTCAAAAGATAGTTATAAAAGGAAAGTTCCTAGCATAATAAAGGACATTTATGAACATACCACGGTCAACATTATACTCTATGGGGACAGGGTGAAAACTTTCTCTCTAAGATCAGGAAAAGACAAGGATGATCATTCTCACTACTGTTATTCAACATTGTGATAGAAGTTCCAGCTAGTGCAATTAGGCAAGAAAAAAATTATAAATATCACCCAAACTGGAAAAAGGGCAGTAAAATTCTCACTATTCCCTGATGACATGATCTTATACTTAGAAAATTCTGAAATAGCTACAACAAAGCTATTAGAGCTAATAAGTAAGTTCAGCAAAGTGGCATGATACAAGATCAATAAGCAAAAAAACATGGTGTTTCCAAACACTAGTAATGGGCAAGTTGAGGAGGAAATCAAGAAAAATTTCTATTTACAATAGCAAGAAAATGTTTCAAATATCTAGAAGTTAATTTAATCAAGAGTGTAAAGGATCTTTATTCAGGAAACTACAAAACACTGCTAAAAGAAATTGAAGAAGATCTAAACCAATTGAAGGACATAAAGTGTTCATGCATTGGAAGACTAAACATCATGAAGATGTCAATTCTACCTAAATGCATTTATAGATTCAATGCAGTACCAATCAAAATTCCAACAGCCTACTTTACAGATAAAGAAAAGTCAATTACCAAATTTATTTGGAAAGGAAAGGAGTCGAGAATAGCCAAAAACACCCTAAAAAAGAAGAGCAAAGTCAGAAGACACACACCTCCTGATGTATAATTGCATTATATAGCTACAATGGTCAAAACGGCAGGGTACTGGCATAAAGATAGATACATTAATCAATGGAATGAAATTGAGAGTACAGAAATAGACCCTCACCTTTAATGTCAAATGATATTTGATAAGCCTGCCAAATCCACTGGTGCTCAAAGAACTGGATATTCATAACCAAAAGAATGAAAGATGAACCCTCTATCACCCCCTATACAAGAATCAACTCAAAATGGATCAAAGACCTAAACATAAAAGCCATGACCATGACCATAAAACTCCTAGAAAATAATGCAGGGAAACTCCTACAAGTCCTTGTAGTAAGTGGATGTCTCTTAAACCTTACACCCAAAGCATAAACAACAAAGGAAAATATAGATAAATGGGATCTCCTCAAAATTAAACACTTCACCACCAAAAAGGGCTTTGTGAAAAAGGTAAAAAGGCAGCCTACCCAACGGGAGAAAATATTTGGAAATCGCACATCTGACAAGGGTTTAATATCCATTATATATAAAGAGATCCTACAACTCAACAATAAAAATACAAATGATCTGATTAAAAAATGGGCAAAAAACTTGAATAGACATTTTTCTAAAAAACAAATACAAATGGTGAAAAAACACATGAAAAAATGTTCAACACCATTAGTTATTAGGAAAATGCAAATCAAAGCTACAATGATATTTCATTTCATACCTACTAGAATGGCCATTATTAACAAAACAGAAAACTGAAGGTTTTGGAGAGGATATGGAGAGACAGGAAAGCTTATTCACTGTTGATGGGAATGTAGAATCCCCCCTAAGGAAGTTAGACATAGCTCTACCATGTGACCCAGCAATAACATCACTAGGTATATAACCCAGAAGAACTTAAACCAGTGACATGGACAGACATCTGCACAACAATGTTAATAGTGCCATTATTCACAATTGCCAAAAGATGGAATTAACCAAGGACTCCATCACATGGAATATTATTCAGCAGTAAGAAGTAATGAAGTCATGAAGCATATGACAACATGCATGAACCTATAGGACATTATGTTGAGTGAAGCAAGCCAGACACAAAAGGACAAATATTGTATGATTTTGCTATTATTAACTGAATACAATGAGCAAAATCATGGAGTTAATAGCTAGAATATGTCACCAGAGAATAGAACCTTGCTACAGAATGGAAAGCTGAAGATTAATCTTCGCAGAATTGGTAAAAATGTGTTTGTAAATGTTTGGAAATGAATGAAAATGGTAAAAGATCATAGAATTTATAATTAGTAGCCCTGACATATGGGTATTATAGTGGTTTTTGGTTGATTTTTTTCTTTTTTTGAGTAATGAAAATGCTCTAATATTGATTAAACTGATGAATGCCCAACTCTGTGATTATACCAAATACCACTGATTGTACGCTTTAGTAAACTCTATGATTTATGAACAAAAAATAATTATATGGTGAGTTTGGGGGAAAATACACCAAGTATAAGATATTTACTATAGTTAGTAGTAATATGCTGATGGTGCTCTTTCATAATTTGTTGCAAATGTTTCACAACAATACAAGGTATTGGTGGTGGGATAATGTATGGGAGCTCTGTATGTGATGCATGTTTGTTTTCTAAGTTCACAACTTTTACTATTCACTTATTGTTCATGATTGTTCATGTATGAATAATATACTTCAAAAATTTTATTGAAAAAAATGTATTTATGAAGAAATACATAATTTAACATGAAATTTTGAAGAGAAAATGTCTGGGCTTAAAGAGAAAGCTGGGAGTCCCTGTAAAGTCATATGTAAAGATTTTATTTTAAACTGTGATTAAATCATAATGTACTTGCTTTTCTCAAAAACCTAGTGAGTGGAGAAATGCAAAAAAAATCAGAAACTTATAATACAGGACTCGGGGTGGGGTGCAGCACTAGAGGTGAACTCAGAGTGCAACAGGGTATCCAATGGGGACCTAAGGGGCTCAAAAATCCAGAGTTATATTTGATAGAACAATGTCACTAAAGTTTAAGGTTTTCTCTTTCTGTTCTGAGCAACTGGCCAAAATACTTTGATCTTTGCAAAAGAAAAATTGTAATACTTTTATAATAATTCAATAATAAATTTATAAGCCATCTAATGTATGGCTATGACTATTAAGTAGAATAAACTTTATAAAAACAAGCTTTAAAATCAGTAAAATCTTTAGAACAGTGATCTGTTTTAATTGAGTCTTTTCCATTTCAGCTACTAATATACAGCCTAGTTTAGAAATAATGTAATGGTTGTTGTGCAAATGGGCCAAGTCCCATAGCTCTTCTGTGGTGAAATGGGCACTCAAACTCAGATTTTTCTGACTCTGAAATTCAAGCTCTAATTTAATCTCTTCTACTGAATCCCATTGACAGGGTCATGAACCCAACCAATTTATTCACTAAATCACCATTCATTAAATGATCCACCCTTAGTACGTCTCTCCTATATGTTTCTTGATTATCATGTTCCACTCAATCATAGAGTTTCTCAAGAATTTTTTTCAATGCTGCCTTTACTTCCTTGTTCCTCAAGGTATAGATGAGTGGGTTAAGCATGGGGATCACTACAGTGAAAAAGAGGGAAACAAATTTTCCCTGGTCCTTGGATCTGTTCCTGGCCAGCTGCAGATACATGAAGTTGATGGTTCCATAGAAGATGATGACTACCATCAGGTAGGAAGAGCAGGTCCCATGTGCTTTATGTCTTCCAATGGCTGACTTGATCTTCAAAACTGCTTGAGCAATGTACCCATAGGAGGTTAGGATGAGTGACAAATGCACCACCAGGAATAATACACTAACCACAAAGAGCTCAACCTGGTTGAATGTGGTGTCCACAAACGACAACTTGATGAGCACAGTGACCTCACGGAAGAAATGATCCACTTAGCAATGACCACAAAAGGGCAGCTGAAGGGTGAGTTTGGACTGAATCAATGTGGTGGCCACCCCACTGAGCCATGCCATAGAGACAAAGATATGGCAGAGCCAAGGATGCATGACAAAAGCATAATGTAGAGGATGGCGAACAGCAACATAGTGATCATAGGCCATCACAGCCAGGAGGATACTCAGTGGAGCCCAGTGCAAGGGTGACATACACTTGAATCACGCAGTCTCTCTATGTGATGGATTTATCTGAACCACACAGGTTGACTAGAAGCTGGGGAATGATACTGCTGGTGAAGCAGAGGTCCAGGAAAGAGAGATGAGAGAGGAGAAAGTACATAGAAGTGTGGAGTTTATAGAGTCCAATACAGACACTAAGATGATAGTAGTGTTGCCTAGAAGGGTCATGAGGTTAAAGAACAGGATTACTCCAAAGAGAACCAGCTCCAACTGAGGCTTGTCTGAAAAACCTATCAGAATCAATCCATGGAGGGCACTCTCGGTGGTCCACTGCATTACTCTCACTTTGATCATTCACTCCCGAAAGATGAAGTCATATAATGTATTAACCTTGGGGATTTTATGTCAAATCCATGACAATTAAGACTCAGTGCTGGGAAATCAAACTTTGGAAATTGGTGAAGAGAAAAGGCCCAATTAGAGAATACCAGTGTATGTTATATTTGATTATCCCACAAACATGGTCTATTGGCCATAGATTTTCCATCCATCTTGAAGACAAAACAAAAGGTTGTAGTGATTGTAAAATTAGTATGCACAAACATTGAGGTTTTTCCCATATTTCCATAAATATTAACCTTTTCAATGTAAAGGTAATGGCATTTTGTAGAAATTGTGGGAACTACAGATATCAGAGCAATACGGTGCATTAGCAAAATCTACCGAATGGATAAGTAGGTTAGGTAGACATGATGATGAAATACATCAGAGTGTACACGATCATGTTTGTGCCTGCAATGCCTTATGAGAATGCAGAGGAGGTTGAGGAACCTATGGAATGATAGGTTCAGAGTTCTAGGGTGACATGACACCTTGCTCTTAAAAAGCTGTGGAGTTAAAATCCAGGCCTAAAGAATTGCCTGAGTCTAGAAATGGAGGTTACATTATAGGGTGGCATAGCAAAAAAAAAAAAGCAAATAACTCACTGATTTGAAATAATTAGAACAAACAAACTCTTAGAGTCAGAATCTAGAATATAGGTTACCAGGGGAGGAGGTGGGGATACGGAATGGGAAGTTAAAACTTCAAGTGTGCAGGGTCCATATTTGGAATGTTGGAAAGCTTTGGTAATGGATGGTGTTGATAGTAGCACACGTTGTGAATACAATTAACACTACTGAAATGCATATATGAATGTGATTAAAAGGGGAAATGTTAGATTATATATTTGGTAACAGAATAAATTTTCTAAAAATCCATGAACTATGCTACACAGTGAATGCTATGTTAAACAATGGACTCTAGTTGTTAGTACAATTATAAAATATGCTATCATCAATTGTAATGAATGTTCCACACAAGTGCAAGTTGTTGGTGGCAGAGGTGTATAGGAAACCTGTATTTTGTGCACAGATTTTCTGTAAACTCACAACTTCTCTAAAAAAGGAAAATATGAAAAAGCAAGTAACTAAATTAGGGGAGAGATTATTGCATATATGAGCTCAATCAAATAAAAAGATATAGTAATTAAAGATAAGTTTAAGTCATTTTTTCAAAGACCTTAAGTGTCAGTAAACCTTATTTGGATATTATTCATTAAGTAAAAGACAACTAAAGTCTTTGTAAGAGGGATGTGCTTTTGTTTGAATTTTCTTTTTAAAGATATTTGTCTATACATTGTAGCAAAATTTAAAACAGAAACCACTCTAGTCCAGAAACTATGTTTAAAAAATAAATGGTTATTTATATATATATATATATATAAATGAATATATGAAAAGCTTATCATTCATTTTTTGAGATTATATTTTATATACTACTTAATTTTCACATGCAGCTTCATTCATTTATAAACAATTTTTTTAGGCCGTATTTTAAAGTACTGTATATCTCTTAGAGAAATAACATTACTTAGTTGTTTTTGGACATGAAATCAGTTAATCTAGCTATCTTTATTTATTGAATGAATATTGTATTCAAGGCCCTGCACTACATATCAGGAATATAAAATTAAAAATACAGTGGCCACTGGAGGTTCTTAGGGGAGGGAGAGGAAAAATAGGTGTAATACGGAGACATTTTCAGGATATTGGAATTGTCCTGCATGGTGTTGCAATGATAGAGATAGGCCATTATATTTTGTCATAATTCACAAAATTGCATGGGACAGAGTATAAACTATAACGTAAACTATAATCCACATTTAGTGGCATTGCTTCAATATGTGATCATCAATTGTAACAAATGTACAACACTAATGAAGGAAGTTGTTAATGTAGTAAAGTGTGGGAGGGGGAGGGAGGGGGCATATGGTAATCCCCTATAATATTTATGTAAAATTTATGGAGTATAAAATTCCTTTTAAAAATAAATTTAAAAATATATTGCAATCAAGAACTTTGTTGCTACTAGGAAGAAACAAGCAAGCCCCCAAATAAGTAGAAGCTGCTATAGGCTCAGCTACATACTCTCCCATCCACACCTAATTATGGCACTGAGGACAGACCTCCACAGGGTTCCTAGTGTGAGGCTTGATGGATGCGAAATGGTTTCAGGCCATCTCTGTGAACCCTCTCTTCATAGTAACAATGTGAAGATAAGTACCAAGACATGTGAAGACAGGGGAAGAAAGTGAGGAAAAACCAAAAAGGTAAGGCAAGCAATAGAAATGTGACAAGCATTTAATCATTATCATTAGATAGCAGTGTAGGGAAGAGAGTCATGATGCATTTAGTAGATATTTAAATAGTAACTGATATGGGTTTTGAAAGTGGGTATAACTCCTTAATTTCAGAGAAAAATTCATAAAACCCATCAGGTCGTTTAGGAATGGATATGAATAAAGCTGAGGTTGCCAGTTTCAACTGCTGTGTAACCAATGTTTCTTTGCACCCTCTACCTCAAGTACCCTGGTACACGTTCCTCTTTGCAGGCAGCCAGTGGGAGTTTCTCCAGGGAACCTACAAACTGGACATCAATGAATATGCTTGGAAAAGCAGCCACTGAGCCACTTGTGGGTGAACTGAAACCCTAGTCTGTATCTGCAGGGGAGTGTCCACCAATTTAATCCCCTGAAAGAACCCTCAGATTAATGGGAAAGTATACCAAATGTAAGCTATAGACCATAGTTAGTAATATTTTGATGATGTACTTTCATAATCTGTAACAAATGTTACACAATGTAAGGTGTTGGTGGAGGGGAGATGTGTGGGAATTCTGCACATTATGCATGAATTTTTGTAAACTCACAACTTCTCTAATAAAAGAGCATATATTTTTAAAATGTTCAGTTCTGGTCTAGGCACTTAGAAAATAAATCTAGTGGTATCTCTCACATCATCAAACTTAGGAGTTTCTTCTCTCTGCACAACAGAATGCACTGCCTGGTCTCTATGTTGGGCTCAGAAAGCTTCTGTCTACTCTGACCTGTTTTGGAAAGAGAAATTTGCCCGGCCTTTTTATGCTGCATTTATATTGAGAGACTTCAAGATTTGGAATGCCAGCTACCTACAGAGGTTCAAGAGTGGGGCAATATATCTGGATAGTGTGTTCAGTGTGACCACTGACTCATTCACCTTGGAAAATGATTTCCTTTCCTCAGAAATAAGTTTCTCCATATATCAAGTGAGGATGTTAACACCAGTTTCTTGAAGCATCTATCATATTTTGTCATGAGGAATTGAAACCATATTTGCTGTAAAATATAGCATAGCAGGACTTCATGAACTATAAGTCAAGAAGATGACTAGGAGTTCCTGGTGGCCATGATGATAATAAGAGACATTTACAAAGGGCTCACCAAGTGCCAACCTCTGTTCTGAGATCTTCACCTCTATGAAGCTATTTAGTGAAGTAACACATCCAAAGAGACTTTAGGGGAGAGAGAGTATTTGAGCATAGGAGCTCACCTGCAGAAGTTCTATGTTTTTCCTTGAATTATATGTTTAATGAAAAACTGCTGTATTTTGGGTTTTAGTTTTAGGCTTTCCAGCGTATGCTGATTCCTTGGAGAATCTTCAGATATTTAGCAATTAAACACTTGATCTTCCAATACTTTTAGGAGGCCTTAACACTACAAAACTGTAGAAAGAAAACAGTGTCACCTTGATGCTTTAACAATTCCTATTTCATGTATGTGTAATGAATGTCCTGATTTTCGATAAGAAGTAGAAGGAATGTTGAATACAAATATATTATGCAGACAGAACCAGTGGCAGGTGGCCTTGTGGTATATATTAAGAGCCACCAATGGCACCAGGAAAGGGCTAATTAGTATAAGGAATGTAATTGTGGAAGAACTAGTGAATATGATAAACTTTGCCACTTCTAGAGCTTCAGATATTAGCATACTCAACCAGTTTAGTAAAACTTGACATGAATGAGGCCAACATATAAGGTTTAATCTCAGATATTATTTTCTGATTCACAAATGCTCACACAGGACAATGTAGGGAGAGGGGTGGGAGTCTAAAAATGTTTCTATCCTTTAACATGAGGAACTTTAAAATCTATAGGTCTAAGCATATTTACTCCCATCAATGTATCATATAGGGTTAGTGATAGATTTTGTGAAGAACTTAAATGCTACTTATAGGATAAAAAGGTAGATGAAGTTGTAAAATCATCCATAAGAGTCTGTTAAGGACTTTCCATGTAACTCATTACCTGACCTTCCCAGTGGAAGCCCATAGCTGAACTTTGCTTTGGTAGGGGAACACACATCATTCCTACAAGAGTCATATAAAGTGATCTCAGTAAACAGGTATCTTTTTTATTGTGTTGAGTAGTTCTCACTTTACCCTGAAGTGGAATAAGAACATAGAGAAGAAAATTTAACTAAAATGTAAATCCTCATCAGAGCCACAATTTAAGCATTGACATGGGAAAGGGTGATGTTGCTACCATCGTGTCTGAGTATTATGTGCATCAAATTTAAGGAGGTACAATTGAAATCACAATGTTGTGAGCCCAAATACTACAGGAGAAGACCCCATATTTTCCAATTTTCACAAAGGAAATAGTACAATGTGAAGTCACTCAGCAGCCATCTCTCATGAACCCACAGACACTTTTTCCCTGGAAACATATGGCTCAGTTACCTTTACCCTGATCCATGGTGACACTGATCTAAAATGGGTGGCCAACAACTCATTGCAGGTCCTTGAACTCATGCCTTCATCTCTATATGTTTGTATTTCCTCCCTTGAAAAATGGAAATTAAAAATAAAATGCTTTCTGCATATGCTCTATGGAAAAATTAAAATCAATTTTAAAAGTCTACAGACAGTGCGTTATTAATAAAAAGCATGGCTCAGAAATGAAGCTGCTACAAACACCTTAGAAAGATAACTCTGGAGTAAGATAATTAGGATCATAACTAGATAGCAATTAAAGAACTCTCATTATATCCAACTCTAAAATCATGTGTTTCTTTTAAGCCAGTATGTTAGTTCAACTACAAGATTCCTTGGAAATGTATTATCCTTCCAGATTTTGGAATACTCTCCAAATTTCTAGAAAATGTTGGCAATAAAAAATGCTGTATTTTTAACAAACCCATATTTAGAGAAGCACAATTTTGTAGTAGGTAAAGATGTTCTTCCCCTGAAGTCCAGAGAATAAACATGTTTTATTACAAAGTTGTCAGTTTCCCTGAAGCCTGGATGATTGTATGCTCTATATAAACAGCTCATGGGTTTTCCCTTGGGATAACTTGCTCCACTAGGAAACACTTATTTAATACAATATGAGCAGGAAGAACATCCTAGGAGACCAATGTATTGTAATCCCTAAAGTCATTAATTTCATCACTTGATACATTAAATTTTAGATTATGAAATTTCAATAATAATTCTCTCTCAAGGCTTTATTGAACACATGTGCACAGTTCCTTATCATCCATCAGTCCATCCATCCATCCATCCATCTATCCATCCTTCCACACATCTTTCCATCTGTGATCATCATTTAAATCTTAGTAATGGTTTCTTGTTATTTTTAAACTAATTCCAAAGTTCTTAACACAGGCTACAGGGATCAATTGTAATAATTTCCCCTTCCTTATTTCTTCAGTTCTAGTTGCTCCAGTCTTGCTTAGTATTGTATTTATGTTCCACACATTTCAATTTCTTCCTGATAATGAGACATTTTAGCCTATTCTCCACTCACACTGGAATATTCTTCTCAGTGTATCCTGTCTCCAAACTTCACTTCTCAGAAGCCTTGCCCAAACTACAAGGAGGAAACAAATCCATCTTTAATGATACTGTTTATTTTACTTCCTACCTTGTAAAACAATTGAAAAATCACACATCAATTTTTCTTTGTTTTTAAATATATTTTTTATTTTTTTCTGAAAGATATTTAGATTTCATAAAATGTTACATTAAAAAAATATAAGGGATTCACATATGCCCCACTCCCCACACCTCCCACTTTCCCCCATATTAACAACTTCTTTCATTAGTGTGGGACATTCTTTGTAATTGATGAACATATTTTGGAGCATTGCTGCTAAGCATGGAGTACAGTTTACATTGTAGTTTACACTCTCTTCCACTGAATTCTGTAGGTTATGGCAGGATATATAATGGCCTGTATCTATCATTGCAATGTCATTCAGGACAATTCCAAGTCCCAAAAGTGCCCCCATATTACACCTCTGTTTCCCTCTTCCTGTCTTCAGCACCTCCAGTGGCTACTGTCTCCACATCAATGATATAATTTCTTTCATTGCTAGAATCACAATATGTCTACAGTAGAATACCAGTAAATCCACAATAGTCCACAGTTCTTATCCCAATTCTGAGGATTCTGGGATGGTGATGTCCACTCCAGCTCTAATTGAGAAGGGGCTTTGATCCCATATGGCTGACGGATGAGACTCTCTTGCTTGCAGTTGTAAACTCTGTCAGATCCTTGGTATAGTGGTTGTCCATCCTCACCTCCTTGTTAGTTGTCCTGGATGAGTGCAATGAACTGGAGAGTAGGTGTTGCAACCCTGCTGAGCCTCAGGGCCCAGCTGGCACATGGACAGCCCAAAGATTCAAGACTCCTGGGCATACATACACCTACAAACTACAGCACCAAATATAGTTCAAATAGAAGGGACTGATGAGCCATATGTACAGAAGTCACAACTGAGTCCAACTCTGTCACACTCAAGAGCAAAAACACCAAAGTAGGGACCATTGACAAGGCACCAAACTCTGGAGCTATCTGCCATGACTGTAGGACTTGGGTGTCTCCAGATCCCTCAGGAGGCCCACTATCTGGGGTAGTTTCTACCTTGGCAGTCTATGCGATCCTGCTGAAACGTGCATAAGCGTTACCTCTGGGATGACCACCTGACTCACTTTGAAGTCTCTTAGCCATATAAACTCATTTGTCTTTCCCTTTCCCCCACTTATTCAAGGTCTATTTCCAGTTTCATCATCAGCTGGTGCTTGGTGGTAAGCCCTTTGTGTCAGGGAGCCACATCCCTGGGAGTCATGTCCCATGCTGGGGGGAAGGTAATGTATTTATATGCTGAGTTTGGCTTAGAGCATTATGGAGGCTCCCAGGAGGTAACTCTTGGGTACCCTACAACACTAGGCTACGTTGCAATTTCAATAGCAAAGGCTCATAAGCATAGTTATCAATATCAAGGGCCCATCAATGGACCATCCTTCTTCACTAGTCATTGCCCCTCTACTCGGGGGATTGTTGCTTTTCCATTAAAGAATGTGGTAAATCTCCCCAGGATGGGTATTGTGTGAATCTCTACCCACTGTGACAATGCCCCATGAATATTTGAACACATTTATATGCCTTATATGTATGTCCAGGTGAACTTCCTCCCATGTTTCACCCACCACTGATGCCCCACACCAATAATCCTCCCCTGCCATAATTGTAACCCTTCTGTAGTCCAAAATTTCTTTAAAAATGAAGCTAAGAAAATCATCAAGTACAGTTAATAGGAAAATGAAATAATAATGACAGGTTTAAACATTAGAAATAAAATAAATAATAATTTAGAGAAACTAAAACTAAATTGAAATTTAAAAATTGGCGTATTAAAAAATAATGAAAAATATTAAAATTTTTTGATGTTTTGCCCTTCAACACTGTAATATCTGTTGTCCCGTATGTACAGTGACTTGTCTTCCATTTCTCCCCCAGTGTCTTACTTTTGTTTTGTCTTCAAAGAAGTTTTAGATCACAGCAAAGTCACATACAGAATATATGGGACTCCAATATACCCAACATCCTCCCCCTTTTCCCCCTTCCCATATTAATAACATTTTTATGTATGTATGGTACATTTTTTACAGCTGATGTACAAAAATTGAAACTTAGCTATTAACCATGGTCCATGGTTTACATTATGGTTTACATTTTAGACCACACAATTATATAAATTGTTGCTGAAATTTAACATGGCCTGTATCCAACATTGCAAGACCATGCAGAACACTTCCATTGTCCCCAATATACCTCCTCTTCAATCTATTCTATTCCTCCCTCCCCCTCCTCACATGGACCATGGTGACCACCAGGCTTCACTCCTTGAAGGGCAAGATTCCTAGTTACTTGCACCAACAATGAGGGCTTGACACACTGGCCTGTCCTCTGAGAAACTGCCCATCATCTCAAGAAACACCAACCCCTCTGTCTGAGAACATATCTGGCCTCGCCAGGGTGGGAGTCCAACTCCTTCCTGCTCATTGTGTGGGTTGCCACCCACTGATATACCAGAGTAAGACAAAATGATCACTTTCACGTTCTTTAGATGACTACCCCCAGTTGCCCTGTCCCAAATTACCACCCTTCCAACAACCTAAACCAGTAACCCTTCCTTGTCATACTGCCAAAAGAGCTTTCTCACCATTGTAGTTTCAACTACATACCCACCAATTCCCAGTGTTCACCTGCTCCCTCCCCCAATTCTTCACCCAGTTCCATGGACTGTCCAACCCACACTCCCCAACCTACACACCTGTATAACTTGTACCACCCAACCTAATAGTATCACTACACCCCTGTCATATCCCTTCACTGCAGAACTACTCATTTCTATTTTATTATAGATTTCACCTGTATGGGCATTGGCTCACATGCTTCTTTTACCTTTCTATTCAATGTTTGGCTTGCTTACCTCAACATAAGGTCCTCAAGATTCATCCATGATACCCCATGTTTTAGTACTGTATTCCTTCTAATAGCAGAGTAATATTCAATTGTATGTATAATATACACCAAATTTTGTTTATCCATTCTTCTGTTGATGGGCATTTGGGTTGATTCCAACTTTTGACAATAGTGAATAATGCCGCTACGAACACTGGTGTGCATATATCTGTGTCCTTGCTTCAATTCTTCTGAGTATATAACCAGCAGTGGAATTGCTCGATCATATGGCAGATCTATAGTTAGAATTTTGAGGAACTGCCAAACTGTCCTCCACAATGGCTGAACCATTCTACATTCCCACCAGCAGCTGAATGAGGCTTCCCATTCCTCCACATCCTCTCCAACATTTATAGTCCTCTGTTTTTTTAATGGCCACCAGTCTAATGGGTGTAAGATGGTATCTCATTGCAGTTTTGATTTGCATTTCCCTAATAGCTAGTGATGTTGAGCATTTTTTCATGTGCTTTTTAGCCATTTGTAGTTCTTTGGAGAAGTGTCTGTTCAAATCACTTGCCCATTTTTTAACAGGGTTGTTGGTCTTTATATTTTCAAGATAGAGGATTTCTTTATATTTGCTGGATGTTAGGCTCCTATCAGATATATGGTTACCAAATATTTTCTGCCATTGTGTGGGCTGACTTTTCACGTTCTTTATAAACTCCTTTGATGTGCAAAATCTTTTCATTTTGAGGATATCCCATTTACCTATTTTTTCTTTCACTACTCATGCTTTGGGTGTGAAGTTCATGAAACCATTTCATATTACAAGGTCTTGTAGATGCTTCTCTACATTATTGTCCAAGGTTTATGGTCTTGGCTCTTATATTTATATCTTTGATTCATCTTGTGTTGATTTTTATATAAGGTGTGAGATGGTATTCCTTTCTCTTTCTTTTGGATATGGATATCAAGTTCTCCAAGCACCATTTGTTGAAGAGGCCATTCTCTCCCAGTTGAGTGGGGTTGGTTGTCTTGTCGAGTATCAGATGACTGTATATGCAAGGATCTATATTGGAACTCTCATATTGGTTCCATTGTTCAGTATGTCTATCCTTTTGCCAATACCATGCTGTTTTGACCACTGTGGCATTGTAGTATGCTTTAAAGTCAGGTAGTGTGATTCCTCCAATTTCATTTTTCTTTTTCAATATGCCTTTAGCTATTTGGGTCCTCTTGTCCCTCCAAATAAATTCCATAGTTAGTTTATCCAATTTGATTTAAAAAAAATTAGTTGATTTTTATTGGAATTGCATGAAATCTTTAAATTAGTTTAGGTAGGATAGACATCTTAATGATGTTTACACTTCCCATCCATGAAGAGGGATTATTCTTCCATTTACTTAAGTCTTTTATTTCGTTCAACAGTGATATGTAGTTTTCTGTGTATAATTCATTTACATCTTTAGTTAAATTTATTCCTAGGTATGTAATTCTTTTAGTTGCTATTTTAAATGTGATTTTTTTTTGTTTATTTCCTCCACACATTGCTCACTATTGGTGTACAGAAATACTAATGATTTTTGTGCATTGATCTTATAACCTGCAACTTTACTGAACACATTTATAATTTCTCAAAGCTTTGTTGTAGATTTCTCAGGGTTATGTATAGGATCCTGTTGTCTGCAAATAGTGAAATTTTGACTTGCTCCTTTCCAATTTGGATGCTTTTTATATCTTTTTCTTGCCTAAGTACTAGAGCTTGTACTTCTAACACAATGGTAAATAGGAGCGATGAGAGTGGGCATCCTTTTCTTGTTGCTCATCTTAGAGGGAAAGTTTTGAGGACTTCATATTGTATATTATGTTACCTGTGGGTTTTTCATAAATATCCTTTATCATGTTGAGGAAATTTTCTTCTATTCCTATCCTTTGTAGTGTTTTTATCAGGAAAGGATGCTGTATTTTGTTGAATGTTTTTTTCTGCATCTCTAGAGATGATCATGTGATTTCTTTTAATCTGTTTATGTGGTGTATTATGTTGATTGATTTTCTTATGTTGAACCATCCTTGCATATCAGAGATGAAACCCACTTGGTCATGGTGTGTAATTCATTTGATGTTTTGTTGAATGTGATTACCAAGTCTTTTGTTGAGGATATTAGCATCTTAATTCATTAGAGAGATTGGTTTGTAATTTACCTTTTTTGTGGTGTCTTAGTTTGGCTTTGGTATTAGAGCAATGTTGGCATCATCAAAATCAGTTAGGCAATGTTCCTTCTACTTCTATATTTTGGAAGAATGTAAGCAGGATTGGTGTTCGTTCTTTCCAGAATGTTTGATAGAATTCACCTGTGAGGTCATCTGGTCCTGGCCTCTTCTTGGTTGGGAGGATTTGATGACAAATAAATATCATTACTTGTGACTGGTCTGTTGAGTTCATCAATTTTTCTTTAGTCAGTGTAGGCTGCTTTTGTGTTTCTAGGAATTTGTCCATTTCCTTTAAATTATCATTTTTGAAGGCATATAATTTTTCAAAGTATACTCTTATGATACTCCTTATTTCTCTGGGGTCAATGGTGATATACCCTTCCTTGTTTCTTATTTCGTGTGTTTGCATCTTTTCTCTTTTTTTCATTGTTATTCTAGCTAACGGTTTTTCAATTTTATTGATCTTCTGGAAGAACCAGCTTTTGATTTTGTTTATTTTTTCTATTTCATTTATTTCTGCTCTCATCTTTGTTATTTCCTTCTATCTACTTCCTTTGGGGTTAGTTTGTTGTTCCTTTTCTAATTCTTCTAGGTGTGCAGTTATGTCTTTGATTTTAGCTCTTTCTTTTATAATATAGGCATTTATGGCTAGGAATTTCCCTCCAGTACAGCTTTTTTGCATCCCATTTAAATTTTGTTGTCATTTTCATTTGTTTCAAGGTAGTTACTGCTTTCTTTTGTAATTTCTTCTTTGACCCCCCTTTTGTGTAAGAGTATGTTGTTTAACTTCCATATCTTTGTGCCTAATCTGGTTCTCTGACACTGATTTCCAGCTTCATTCCATTGTGATCAGAGAAATTACTTTGTATAATTTTAACCTTTCTGAATTCATTGAGAGTTGTTCTGTGGCCTCGCATGTGGTCTATCTTGGAGAATGATCCATGTACACTCGAGAAGGAGGTATATCCCACTGTATTTGCATGCAGTGTTCTCTATATGTATATTAGGTCCAGATCATCTAATGTATTATTGAAAGTCTTTGTTTCTATTTTGACTCTGTCAAGATATTCTGTCTAATTGTGACAATGGAGTATTCAAGTCCCGCACTACAATTGTAGAGCCATCTATTTCTCCACTTAGCCTTTCCAGTGTTTGCCTCATGTATTTTGTGCTGCCCTGGTTAAGTGCATAAATGTTTATGATTGTTCTCTCTTCTTGAAAGATTACCCCCTTTTATTAATACTTAGTGTCCATCTTTGTCTCTTACAACAGTTTTGATCAAAGTCTATTTTGTCCAATATTAGTATAGCTACGCCCACCCTTTTTTGGTTGTTGTTTGATTGTATAATTGTTTTCTAGCTATTCACTTTCAGCCTCCTTGAATACCTGGGTTTAAGGTCGGTTTCTGGTAGACAGTATATAGATGAGTCATATTTCCTTATCTAGTCTCCCAATATTTGTCTCTTGACTGGTGAGTTTAATTCACTAACATTCAGTGTTATTATTGTTTAGGGATTACTTACATTAGCCATATTTTCTTTGGGTTTATGTATGTCATATGTTGTTTTTATCACTTTTTTAAAAAATTATTTCTTATACTCTCCTCCAACTCTTGCTCTCCTGTTTTTTCCTTTCAACCTGCAGCACTCTCTTTAGTATTTCTTGAAGAGCAGGTTTCTTATTGACATACTCTCTTAATTTCTCTTTGTCTGTGAATATTTTGAATTCTGTATCATTTATGAATGCCAGCTTTCCTGAATAGGGAATTCTTGGCTGGAAGTCTTTTTTTTCCTTTTAGCACCTTAATTATGTTATACCATTTCCTTCTTGCTTCTATGGTTTCAGATGAGAGATCAGCACTTAATCTTATTGAGCTTCCCTATTATGTCTTGGTTCTCTTTTCTCTTACTGCTTTCAGTACTCTCTCTTTGTCTTGAGCATTGGACATTTTGACAAGTGTGTATCTTGCAGTAGGCCTTTTGGTATTTATACTGTTTGGGGTACACTGTGCTTCCTGGACATGTACATCCATCTCATTCAATAGGTTTTGGAACATTTCAGCTATTATTCCTTCCAAAACTCCTTCTGTCTCCTTTTTCTTCTCTTTTCCTTCTGGGATGCCTATAATGCATATGTTTGTGCGGTTTGTGTTGTCGTTCAGATCCCTTAGTCCCTGCTGGATTTTTTCTTTTTATCTATCTGTTCTACTATCTGTATGATTTCAGATGTAATGTCTTCCACATCTCTAATTCTTTCCTCTGCCTGTTCAAATGTGCTGTTATGTGCTTCTAGTGTCTTTTTGATTTTTTGGATTGTGCCTTTCATCACCATCATATCCGTTAACTTTTTATGTATATTTACAATTTCTTGAGTTTTTTCTCCCAGTGTCTGCTTAATAACTTTAATCTCATCCTTCACTATGTTGGTTCATGATATTTGGACAGCTCTGATTAGTTGTTCCATGTTCTGCATCTCCTTTTGGTTTTTAGTTTGTTCAATGGACTGGGCCATATCTTCCTGTTTCTTAGTATGCTTTATAATTTTTTGTTGGTGTTTAGACATCTCTTTGTCTTGATGAGTTTATTCAGTTGATTAATTTCTCTCCCTACTCTGGGATTTTGTTTAATTGCTGTTTTTGTGTGTGTCTTCAGGTAGATCATACACTAGCAAGTTAGAGAGAAAAGATTTGTAGCCAATACAGTGCCACATATTATGTTACAATGCAAGAAAAAAAAAGCATGCATTATTTAAGGGCAAAAAGAGCTACGGGAAGAAGAGAGTTTTGAGAGAGAAGTAAAAATTAGCCAGTAATATGAGGAAAGGTAGAAAAGAAACATTTCTTGGAAAAGAATTATAATGAACAAAAATATCAGGGAGAAAAAAAACATATGTCTTTAATAGTTTTGCAAGGCTGGAGCTTAGAGGGAGCATGTGATACTGTTCAGAAATTCAGAAATACAGTCAGAGAATGAGAATCATAAAATGTTATTTGACATCATCCTATAATAAATAAGCTCATCAACAATTTGAATTAAAGTGGAAATGTAGCTTTTGCTTATTTTAATAGAAAATTTATACTTCACTTTTGAGGAAAGAAAGAGTGATGCTATTGCAATTAGGAGGATTTAAAGTTATTGGTGATATTCTGTATCTTGAGTGGTATTGACATGGATATTTAATTATCATCATCCATATATATACATGGCAAATGTGGATAAACAAATTAGAACTGCAGATAAATAAGGCATATTGACTGCATAGAATTATCTCATACACCAACCAATGTGATCATTATGGAATATAAAGTTATTAACCAAAAAGGATTAAAAGAATGGGAGAAAGATTTTTTTTTTTTGGAAATGAGTTATAGAATCAAGGTGATGACAAAATCAAAATGAAAGTAAGCCTCATTCAGTTTGACAAGCTAGTCTAAACTTTAAATGGAAACTCAATGGTATAGAAAAAGTAAAAACCCTTTTGAAAAAGAGCATAGAAGTGGAGGGACCTATTGTAACCTACTATGGAGACATCCTATAATTACAACTCAAGGTGTGTGATATCAGGATACACATAGGAAAACAGGCTAATGGAAAGAAGAAATAGCCCTGAAACAGGAACACCCATCCATGATTTATGACCTGATTGGCACTGCAGATCACTGGAGCAAGGACAAAATACTTAGTCCTGGCATATTTAGGTATGCATATAAAATTTAATTGCACATCTGTCTCAATATTATACAATAAAATACAAGGTTAATTACACACAAAAAGTTGAAGGAAAGAATATAAAGATATTACAAAGTAATATTTGTATTTATCATCATACATTGTTTTTTCTTAAACAAGACACAGAAATTAATAGCAACCATGAATCAGACTGAGAAATTTATGACAGAAAAATTAAGAAGATCTGGTTAATGAAAGAGATTATAAATAAAGTTAAAGAGACACTAACTGGTTAGAGCAGACTTTAAAAACATATACAAATGACAATGAGGTTGTGTCCAGCATATATTAACACCTTTTATAAATCAGTACAAACATACAATCCTATAGGAAAATTGGACAAGATAATTGAACAAATACTTCATAGCAAAAGTCCGTTAGTAAAAGAAAGGTGTTCAGAGTGGAATCTAAATTAAATCTAAAAGGTGATAAAATTACATACCTACACACAAGATTTACCAGAATTTAAAAAACTGACAACATGATGTGCAAAAATGATGTGAAGCAATACATACTATCATAAACTGACACTGGGACAACATAATGGTATAACTGTTTAGGAGTCATTTTGGTGTTTTGTAACAAAGCTAAATATCTGCATACAGTATGGCCTAACAATTATGTCAAACTTCTCTAGAAATATCTGGGCATGTTTGCACACTGATACATGCAAGAATACATGTATACAGGGGAATTGTGGGAAGAACAACTAACTATTAAACAGTGAGGAACTGGATGAATCAACTATTTAAAAATTCTGGAGTCCAGTGGAACACTGTGCAGCAACCAAGGAAGAGCTAGAGGAAATTGTGTCTGTTGGTATCTCCCTTCTCTTTTGGGTGTCCTTGTTTCCAGCTTCTTGCTTCAATCATTTTCTCTCTGTCTGAATTTCATTCTTTTCTAAAGGACTCCAGTAAGAGGATTAGGACTCAAGCTGAATGAGGTGAGTCACATCTTAAGACCCTACTCACCAAGATTTTACTTACAATGGGTCCACACCCACAGGACTGGATTAACATGAAGACCATACTTTTCTGGGGTTTATACACCTTCAAATCATTAGACTCATATTCCAATTTTTGGAAGAGTTTAACAGGATTGGTCTTAATTTTTCTTGAAATGTTTGGTAAAATTCCCCCGTGAAGTAGTATTTTCTTTGTTGGGAAGTTTTTGATGTCTCTTCTCTTTACCAGTTATTGATTAGTTGACATTTTCTATATTTTCTAAAGTCAATCTAGGAAGCTTGTGTGTTGCTAGAAATTTGTCCATTTAATCTAGATTATCTCATTTGTTGGTGTACAGTTTATCACAGTATCCTCTTAAAGTCCTTTTTATTTCAGTGGGGTAATAAAAAGGGACTGTAATAATGTCCCTCTTTTCATTTCTGATTTTAGTTTTGCACTATCTCATTTTTCTTTGTCAATCTAGGTAAAGATTTATAAAAATTATTGATTTTTTGGTTGATGACATATTCTGTTTCTTGATTCTCCATTTAATTTATCTCCCTTTGAAGCTTTGTTATTTACTTCCTTCTGCAACTTTTGGGTTTAGTTTGCCCATCTTTTACTAGTTCTTCCAGTTTTGAGGATAGCTCTCTATTCTGAAATCTTTCTTCTTTTTTCTTATCTTCTTTTTAAAATTCTTTTATTAGAGAAATTATGAGCTAACAAAACAATCATGCATAATATGCAGAATTCCCATACATCATCCATCCACCAACAACTTACACTGTTGTGAAACATTTTTTTAAGGGGAAGTGGGGCATATGGGAATCCCTATATTTTTTGTTTGACATTTATGTCATTTAAGTATCTGTAAAAAGATTTAAAAACTTTATTTAAAAAAAGAAAAAGAACATGTTTAGTCTATTACCACTAACTATGGTACTTAGTGTACCTTTGGATATTTTTTCCATATACTTGCTATTATTAACACTATATAATAGTATTTTACATTTGTTATAGTTCAGAAGAGAACCCTCTCATATTTGTACTGTTAACCACAAACCATCTTCCACCACATGATTCACTGTGTTATACATTCCCATGCTTGTACATTCTATCCAAAGGGTACACTCAGTGGCTCAAACTTTCAAAGAGTTGTGCAATCATTGCCCCAGTAAACCTTTGAACTTTTTCCTTAGTCCAAAAGAAAAGATCCCATATACCCCATTATTGACCCTTCACATTGATATAGCACTTTCTTTGAAATTGGTGCAAAAAATATAACAATATTGCTCTTAACTATAGTACAAAAGTTATATTAATTGTATTTTTAGCTTGTATCACTATATTCTTGCCACCTTATAAGAGTAATGTACATTTGTACTAGTTCATAAAAGAACATTCTTATATTTGTATTATTAACCACAATCCTCATCCTCTAATAGGTTCACTATGTTATTCAGTCCCTAGAATATTTGCTAGCTTTCTTTCAATTGACATTTATATCCCTAGACTACACCTTTCAGACACAATCCCTCTTTTTTTAAATTTATTGAAGCACATCACTTATACATGAAAATACATAAACAAGTGTATAGGAATCGTTGTGACCGTACAAAATAAACATACATAACATCATACAGGGCTCTCATACCTCACCCTACCACAAATACCTTGCATTGTTAAACATTTTTAACTAATGATTAAAGAGAATCCTCAAAATATTACTACCAACCAAAGTATTTTCCTCCAAACCACCCTATTATTATTTTATAACATTTATATGTGAATAAACAGTAAGAGTATAGTAAAAGTTATGAACTTACACAGCAAACATTCATAACATCATACAAGGTTCCTGTAAATGAACCCTCCACCAACAGCTTGCATGGTCATGAGACATTTGTTACAAGTTATGAAAGAATACTGTCAAACTCTTTACTGCTAATTATAGTCCTTACCTTACATTTGGTGTATTTTTCCCCAAACTACCCTATTATTTTTAAAATATATTTTTATGACAGAAGTTGTAAACTTACAAAACAATCATGCACTTGTGCAGAATTCCCAAACAATACCCCTCTATCAACACACAACACTGTGGTGGAACATTTGTTGCAGATTATGAGATAACATCATCTGATTATTACCAGGTCCACAGCGTACATTTGGCACACATTTTCCATACTCCCCCATTATCAACACAGTACATCTTTGGCATAGATGCAAGAATATTACATTCTTACTGTTAACCACACTCCATAGGTCACTCCAGTTGTATTTTTCCCATGCTTCTCCACATTCCCACCATACTGCAATAGAGATGTATATCTGCTCTAGCTCACAAAGAACTGTGAGCATAGAATGTTCTTCCACTTCTTTAGGACATTTTGAAATTTCTTTTAACAATGAGTTGCAGTTTTCTGAAAACAAGTGCCTTACCTCTTTGGTTAAGTTTATTCCTAAATATTTGGGTTTTATCTGTCATATTTTATTTTCACTTTTCTTTAGACACTTTTAGCTAATTTTATTGATATAATCTTCATTTCCAGACACTCTTCCAGGCCTCTCCTGTCTTTTCTTTTCAGGGTATAGCACACCCTTCAGTATTTCCTGCAAATTGGGTCTCTTAGTTACAAACTCTCTGTTTCTGTTTATCTGTAAGTATTCTAAACTCACCCTCATTTTTGAAAGACAATCTTGCCAGATGTAAGACCCTTGGCTGGAAGTTTTTCTCTTGCAGTATCTTAAATATATCATACCACTGGCTTCTTGCCTCCATGGTTTCTGGTGAGAAATCAGCACTTAATCTTATTGGGCATATGTTATGCATGGCTTTTCTTTGCTGCTCTCAGAATTCTTTGTCTTTGACATTTGACATTCTGATTAGTATGTGTCTTGGAGTTGGTCTATTTGGATTTTTTCAGGTGGGAGTATGTTGTGCTTCTTGGAAATAGATATCTATGTCCTTCAAAAGGGTTGGGAAATTTTCTAACATTATTTCTTCATATATTCCTTCTGCCTCTATTCTATTCTCTTCTCCTTCTGGGACATCCATGACACATATGTTGCATGCCTCTTTCTGTCATTTAGTTTCCTGAAAACTTGTTCAAATTTTTCCAATCTTTTCTTTATCTATTCTTTTATGTTCACTTTCAGAGGCCATTTCCTCACGCTCACCAATCCTTTCTTCTGCCTCCTCAAATATGCTATTATATGATTCCAGTGTATTTTTAATTCCATTTATTGCATCTTTCATTCCCATAAGAGCGGCTATTTTTCTATGTATGCTTTCAAATTCTTTTTTGTGCTCATCCAATGCCTTAATAGTCTTAATTTCTTTAGACATCTCATTGAATTTATTAAGGACATTTGCCTGTACCTCTATGATTAGTTGTCTCAACTCCTTTATGTCATCTGGAGGCTTATCTTGTTCCTTTAACTAGACCATATCTTCCTGTTACTTGGTGTGGATTGTAATTTTTTGTTGGTGTCATGGCATCTGGCTTACTATAGTATTTATTCTGGGTACAGTTTTTCTCTTTAGTTTAGGTCCTGCCCTTTCTCTCTTGCTGGTTGTGCAGTAGGAGCCAAGGATATAGTTGGACTATAAGCTGCGGAGGCTCAAGCTGCCCTCAGTGCCCCAAGGACTGATGAAGATGCTCCCAACTTTCTCCTCTGCCACGGGTAGGGACAAAGCCACAGCTATGTGGAATAATCCAAATCATGCAGGCCTAGACTGTAGTTGCCCACAGACACTGATGAGGCTTCCTGCCCCTCTCTCCCCTCCCTGGGGCAGGGATGGAGCTGCAGATGTGGGCAGCAACCTATGCAGTGCAGGTCCAAGGTGACCACAGTTGCCCTGGTAGACTTCTGCTTATTCAGTCTATGCCAGCCACATGTACCTGCAGTGACCCGGATAGGCTGTTGCAGACCCCGCCAGCTTCCTCCCTGCTTGAGTTGGGGCTGAAGCCCAGGGGAGGGCTGCAGGCCAATCTGGGTGAAAGAAATCGGTCCCTACCATCACCGTGATTTTCAGTCAGCTTGGCTTCCCCTCATGCTGGGCATGGAGGCAAAATGGCAGCAACTGGCCTCCTTCCAACTTGGACAGGTTCAAAGTTCAGCTGTTCTTAGGGTTATATTTTAGCCAGCTAAACTGACTAATCAGTAGCTGACATTGGTGGCCAACCATCACTTCCTCCCCTGTTTTTGGAAATGGAGCTTCCAATTCCTGTCACAGAATAACTCCTGAGGTGGCTTGTACTGTCAAAGTAGGATGATCACTGGCCTCCACAGCATGGCCTGTTATTTCCTGGAAGGCTGGCACAGCTCCCCCCAGCTTCCTTCCTGTCCAAGTTGGGCCTGGGGCTTAGGCTAGAGTGGCAAGCTGATCTAGTTGCAAAGAAGCTGGTCCCTACCAGCACTGTGATTTTCAGTCAGCCCCGCTTCCCCTCATGTCAGGTGCAGAGTTAAGATGGCGACGACCAGCCTGTTTACGACTTGGATATGTTCAAACTTTTGTTGTGCTTAGGATTATACTTTAGCCCACTGAATTTACTAATAAATAGCTGAAGTTGGTGCCCAACCGTCTGTTTCTCCCTCATTTTGGGGAAATGGTGCTTCCAATTCCAGCCATGGAACAGCTCCTGAGGCGGCTTGTGACTCCAGTGGAGGATGGGCACAGGCCTCCATGGCATGAAGTGTTCTACTTATGAATCTTCTCTGCAGATGAACAGTTTCCTCCTTCTACTCTTTCAAGGATGCTGCAGGATGCACTTCTAGACTCCTAGAACTGCCAGTCAAGTCCTTTAGTTAGCTCTGGGTGATTATTAACTGCCCTGTAGCAGGAGCTGATTCTAGGAGCACATTACTCTGCCACCATCTTGCTGGTTGTTCTTCCTCTTTCTTTTTTAATGTTAGTATTCAGAGCTATAAATTTCTCTCTCAGCACTACCTTTGCTGAATCCCTAAAGTTTTGGTACACTGTATTTTCATTTTTTTAAATCTCAAGATATTTCCTAATTTCACTTGTGATTTCCTCTTTCACCTGTTCGTTGTTGAATAGTACATTGTTTAAATTCCACATATTTGTGAATTTTCCATTTCTACCTCTGTTATTGATTTCTAGCTTCATTTCATTATGGTCAGAGAAGGTAAATTTATACTTTCAGTATTTTGTATTCATTGAGATTTTTTTTCTGACTTAACACATGGTCTATCCTTGAAAATGATCCATGTGTACTTGAGAATAATGTATATTCTGTTGGTGAAGTGTTTTATGTATGCCCAATAGATTTAGTTGATTTAAAATATCATTCAAGTTTTCTATTTCCTCATTGATATTTTGTCAATATTCTATCTATTATTGAAAGTGGTATGTTAAAGTCTCCAACTCTTAATTTTGGACCATCATTTCTCTCTTCAAATTTGTATTTCTTTCATATATTTTGGTGCCTTGCTCTTAGGTGCATCTATATTTATTATTATATCTTCCTGCTGTGTTGACACCTTTATCTGTATATAATAGCCATCTTTGTCTCTTGTAACAGTTTTACATTTAAAATCTATTTTATCATATTATTATAGCTATTCAAGCTCTTTTGTTTTATACTTGTATGGTATGTTTTTTTCTATCCTTTCACTTCCAACCCATTTATATCTTTTAATTATAAGGTGAGTCTTTGGTAAACAGCATATAGTTGAGTCATGCTATTTTATCCATTTTGCCAATCTCTGCCTTTTGACTGGAGAGTTTAATTCATTTACATTTAAAGTGACTATTGATAAAGCAGGACTTTCTTCTGCCATTTAGCTATTTACTCTTTGTAATTCTTATGCCTATTTTGTCCCTCAATTCTTCCATTAATGTCTACTTTCATATATGAATTTCATATTCACTTAATTTTTTTTCTATTATACCATAATAAGTAACTTCTCATTTCACTCTGTGTTTATTTTTTATATACTTTCCTGTGGTTACCATGGGTTAAAATGTACCACCCTAAATATATAACAGTCATATTTGATTTGATACCAATTTGACTTCCATAGTATACAGATACAGTGTTCATATACCCCTCCATTCCCCTACCATTTTTTTGTACTTCTTAAAACTTATATCATTGTACATTTTACAATAAAAAACATAGATATAACATTACTTTCTTTGCATTTGCATTTTAATAACTTTGGTGTATGAAGAGGAGTTACATACTAAAATATGCAATACAATAATACTCTCATTTATAATTATCCATTTAGTTTGGTTTATCTTATGACTTTATTTCTTTATGCCACTTTGAACTATTGTTTAGTTTGCTTTCCTTTCAGTCTGTATGACTCCCTTTAGCAGTTCTAGTGGGGATAAACTTCCTCTGGTTTTGTTTATCTGACAATGTCATAATGTTTCCCTCATTTTTGAAAGAAAGTCTTTCCAGATATAAAATTCTTTGTTGGCAGTTATTTTCTCTCAGCACTTTATTTTAACCCACTGCCTTCTTGTTTCCATGATTTCCTAGAGAAATCAGCACTAAAAATAATTGGATCTTCTTTTTTCATAATGTGTTGTTTTTCTCTTGCAGTTTTCAGAACTCCCTACTTGTGTTTTGCTTTCAACAGTTTGATTAGAATGCAAAAGGACAAATTTCTCTTCATGTTTGTTGCTCCTTTGGCTTCTTGGATATGCATATTCAGGTATTTTCCTAAGTTTGGGAAGTTTTCTGTAATTTTATGTTTGAATATTCACTCTGCCTCTTTCTCTCTTTCTTCTATACCTGCGAATTTCAAAATCTGTACATTGGTATACTTGTAGCCCACAGAACTCTTAGGCTATTTTCCCTTTTTATAATTCATATTTCTCCTTGCTTGTAAGCCTTACTCATTAATTTTCTCATCTTCAAATTCATGAATTCTTTCTTCTGCCAGCTCCAATCTGCTTTGCAACCCCCCTGGGAAATTTGCATTTTAGTTATTGTGGTCTTCAAGTCCAGTAATTCTGTTTGATTCTTTATAAACATTTTTATCCTTTAGTTCTTTCTCTGTATTTTCCTTCATTTCCTTGAACATATTAAATATCATTTATTTAAAGTCTTTGTCTGGTATGTCCAGAGAAGTCTGATCTTCATTGCTGTTTCTGGAATTTTTTTCGCTTTCCTTAGGAGTTCCTCTTTTAACAAGCATTTGAATGCCCCCTGAATGTCCCAGGAGACAGACCTTCTTCCTTCTCGGTGTCCAACTATAGGATTTGAAGCAGGTAACTCTTTGCCCCAGGCTGCCTGTCTCAATTGTTTTTATACTGCTTTCGTTTTTTTCAAGCTGCTTTTGCCAGTAGGACAAATTCTGGGAGGAGGGACAAGTTGGATAGGAATTTACCAAGTAAGTCTTTTCCAGCTGGATCAAGGCCAGGAACCACAAAACCAGCACCAGCCAGAGTAGCTTTCAGGGAACAGGATCAGGGAGGGGGCCAGAAAATATGTTAGGAGCTTCTTTCTTAGCTCCACAAAAGTGGACTTTCTTGACTTGGCACCTTTCTAACAAATGCAGCCCAACTGTCTTCCACATATCTGAGGAAGCAGTCTTTCTTTAAGTCTCTTCTGCCACCTTTGTTGAGGAGGGGGAGGCATTGGAACAATAATTGCCCTCAGGGCAGTGTCCCCAGTGATCCAAAGTAGCTAATCAAAAGCAGTGGGAAGCTTTGGGCCTGTGCTGTACCCCCTTCAGTCTTGGGGAACTAGGTTTTATCTGTCTCTCTCTCTGGAACCAGCAAGCTATGGTAGTGGCTGTATCCCACTGCTGTCTATTGTGAGAGTGCAGGATGGGTGTCAGTAACAGTGAGCAGAGAGAGCAATTTCCTGGTATTTACAAGGATTAAGCTTAAGAACATATTTTTCTGGGGTACATACAGCTCCAAACCACCACGCCATTTAAAAAATGGGCAAAAGACTTTTTGAATAGAATTTTCTCTAAAGAGGATATGCAAATGACCAAAAAGCACATAAAAAGATGCTCAGCCATTAAAGATGCATAGCCATTAGGGAAATGCAAATTGAAAAACACAATGAGATACCATTTCACATCCACTGGAATGGCTACTATTTCAAAAACTGAAAATTACAAGACTTAGAGAGGATATGGAGAAATAGGAACACTCATTCATTGTTGGTGGGAATGTAAAATTGTGCCACTGTGGAAGACTTTTGACAATTCACCAAAAATTTATGTATAAAATTACCATTTGACCTGGCAATCACACTCATGGGTGTATAGCCAAAACAAATGACAGCAGGGACTCAAACAGATATTTGCAAATCCATGTTCTTAGTGGCAAGATTCACAACTGCCAAATGATGGAAGGACCTCAAATGTGCATTACTCGATGAATAATTCTGTTGTAGACATATTGTGATTCAAGCAATGGAAGAAATTATAACAGTGAGGTTAAGCCAGTGGCCACTAGATGCTTTTGGAGC